>BGPR01003334.1:0-38509 GCA_013235015.1 Araneus ventricosus | reverse complement strand
GCCTATTACGATGTAGGAAAATACCATTGAAAACTGATCAATTTAAACAAATGGAGACATTATTACACTTTGTTTAGGGTAAAATAAAAAATGATGTCAGTTGTCAAGATGTTATTATACGTAACCTACTAAACCCAACGTCTTCATCATGATAACGTCTTTATTTCTACATATAAAGATGAGTGTACACGAATATTATCTAGGCAGGAGTTGAAAATATGTAATTCGTCGTAAAAGTCTTATTCTAAGTTTTAATAATAGTTTTAAAACAGACACCTTTTATAATCTTTCATCTTCAGGCATTTAAAGAAAATCCCTTCATAACAAATCTATCAAGAACTTCATTCACCGCTCGTCCATTACCCAAGATACTGCCATATCAGTATTCATAAGAAGAACGTAATTTAATTATATTTTTTCAAGTGAAATTGCAGAAACATCCCGCTGATCGCGATGATTTCCCTTCTCCATCATTTGCATTTTGCTTCCGAAAAGGAAATGACTTTCTCATCCACTCCATTACTTTCTACCTCTCTTCGAAAATTTTATCTCCTAAATATTTATTAATGACAATCTCTGCTCTCCAACAAAATCCATTCCCAATTTAATTTCTTGAATTTATAACTTTTTCTGGAATTAAAAAGAGATCTTTTTTTCACAGAGTGCTACCGAAGTGAAATTCAAAGATTTCGATCATTTTTATAGTTAAAATAATCTGCAAAATCCAAATTTGGCTTTCCTACAGCTTTGGGAAGTTTAATGAGATTGAAAGAGTATGTCAGTGTTTAAATGTTTTCCTCCTGCCAAAAGTTATTTCGGAAATACCTAAGCCGGTGCAGATGATTCAAAGGTAAATTATTAAAAAACAAAGGCGTCTTTTTATAGAATTATTTGGTAATGTTAAATGAAAATCATATACATTATCTGTACATTTCGGACAACTCAGATTACTTACTTATCCACAGTAAATTTTACATCGTTTGACTAAGTTTTATTTAATTTATGCTTTTTGAAATTCTTTTATTTCTTCAACTGATTTGTACAACGCAAGAAAATGTAGTCGTTTACCCCGTAGCTCTCGATTTTAGATTGAAGGATGGAACTCTATGGCATCCACAACTCGGGATTTTAGTTTAGAGGAGAACAGCGTGAGTCCTGTTTCTGCATAAGACCCGTTCTTTAAGTCGACATAGTGATTAAGTTGACATTTATCTTCTATAGTATTCAGACTGGTTTTATGCGTGTAAGCATGAAACCTGAATGGGGTAGGTCTCCACTAAAGCCCATTGTTTATTGCCAATATACACTATATGCCCAAAAGTATCCGGGCACTTTCTTATTTTCACATTTTTTAGAATTTCTCCGGAAAGGTTTAACTAACTGCCTTTAAACTTCGACCATGTAAAGAATAGACTGTAACTCACAGTTTACTTTGAATATTCTGTCCCGAGGGCAATTAGGGTCTACAAACTGATGAAGACAAAAACTGTTTTGGGCCACCCCGCTTCACAGAATACTGATAACAAGATGAAACTTTCTGAAATGGTTATGCTTAATAAGCATAATATTTACAGGAATTTTTGTAAACTCAGCACAAATATCTGGGCGAATATAGAGTTTTTCTTAAAAAATCCCAAATTTTTCCGCCTGTTTTTTGTTTATAACAAACAGAGTTTTCTGTTATATTACACGAAACTTACAGAAAAAATGACAATATGTTAGATAAGCATTTTGTAAAAATTTGGAAAAATGTTTTTGAATATTACAGGAAATATAAGCACTTTTAGTAAATAATGTTTTACTGCGCATTCGCAAAATATAGCGTAATTTTTCTTTCACAACTTTAAAGCTAGATATATAGGGCAACTTATATAAAAAATTCAATTCAGTATCATTAGTATTCAGAAAGATATCGGCACTACAACGAGCAGAATTTTAGCTCCTGTCGAAGAGAAGCTAAAAGATGAGGGGTTGTACACAAATTGATATTTTTTTAAACTCTTATATTGAATTGTATAGTGGTTAGAATTTGCTGAATACCATGAACACTTATCAATTACGTGTATAACTTAAATTCCAGCTAATTAGGCACTATAAATAACAAAAATTTTATTACTTTAATTATATTATTTACATGATTGTTAACAAGTTACATATTGTTACAATTTTACGGCCAAACGATATTTTTAAATATACTTCTTTTATGGCCAAACGATTTTTTAATCTAATTAATTTCTTTTCTTAAAATATTTTAATAATTCTTCAAATATATATTTTTTATTCGTTACAAATATTACAAGTGTTCATGGGTATTCAGCAAATTCTAATCACTATACAATTCAATATAATTATTCAAAGATATAAGTATAAAAAATGTCAATTTCAGCTTATCTTCGACAGGAGCTAAAATTCTGCTCGTTGTAATGCCAATATCTTTCTGAATACTAATGATATTGAACTTAATTGTTTATATAAGGCGCCCTATATATCTAGCTTTAAATTTGTGAAAGAAAAATTACGCTATGTTTTGCACATACACAGTCAAACATTATTTACTAAAAATTTTCCTATTTCCTGTAATATTAACAAAAAATGTTCCAAATTTTTACAAAATGCTTTTCTAATAAATTGTTATTTTTTCTGTAAGTTTAGTATAATATAACAGAATACTTCGCATGTTATAAGCAAAAAATAGGCGGGAAAATTTGAGATTTTTTAAGAAAACCTTTATATCTTCCTAAATATTTGTGCTGAGTTTACAAAAATTCCTGTAAATATTATGCGTATTAAACATAACCATTTCTGAAAGTTTCATCTTGTTATCATTATTCTGTGAAGCGGGGTGGCCCAAAACAGTTTTTGTCTTCATCAGTTTGTAGACGGTTCCCTAATTGCCCTCGGGACAGAATATTCAATGTAAAATGTGAGTCACATTCTATTCTTCACATGGTCGAAGTTAAGGCAGTCAGTTAAACCTTTCAGGAGAAATTCTAAAAAATGTGAAAATCTGAAAGTGTCCGGATACTTTTGGGCATATAGTGAATCTATCGTGAGTTAAACGATTTCTCCTCAGTATAGTGGGGAATTCAGAAGTCAGGATGCAGAGTCGTCCTCATCACCTAACCGTTTCTGAATTAAGAGGCACAGTTCCAAATAACCGTCATGCAGCTTCTGAACACAACATGGTCTAAGAAATTAAATCAATCAAGTATTATCGCATTAAACAACATAAATATCTAACTCACCACCCTCAGACATATACATTCGTAACAAATCTGGGCAAAAATTCTATTTGTCGTACTTCTGAGCAAGTGTCAACCCTGTCTTCATAATATAACAGAACGTCAACTCGTTTCATATTTCGCGATGATTCCCCTTCTAAATTATTTGCATTTTGTTCCTCGAAAAGGAAATGACTTTCGCATCCACTCCATTAACTTCTACCTTTCCTCGAAAACTTCATCGTCTGAATATTTATTACTAGCAATCTCTGAGCTCCAACAAAATCCATTCAAAATTTAATCTCCTGAATTCATAACTTTGTCTTGAATTAACGGAAGAAGGAATATTTTCCCAAGCAAATTCCGTGGATGTGAAATTAAGACATTTTAGAGATGAGACGTTTTTGAAAAGATTAGATAACGCCTGTTTGCTTTATTACAGCAAAGGTAACTTGTTTTTAAATGGAAAGTGATTATTAAAAGGTTGAACTTCATGGTGAAATTTATTTTGTAAGGCCCTGGTCCAATTGGTTGCTTGAATGTTTATTACGGAGTTACAATGCAGAAATTGTCGGTTTCATTGTTAAGCCTTTTACTCAAAGAAATCTTTTTCTTGTCATGTTCACAACCAACACATTTAAAAACATAGGCGAGATTCCTTTACTTCAGCATATCAAACTTCGCAATATTGTTCATATTAAAACAAAAATTTTCTCAGTATTTTAATAATATGGTACAATGTCCATTATGTGAAACAGTATTAATAGTATCATACAATATTCTTCAATACCATGCAGTATTTCGAGCTAATTAGTTAAAAAATATTTCATTGGGTATCTAATTTTTGAAGACTTAACGGCTTTGCAGTTTTAAACAAAAAAGGATAATACAGTGGCTTGAAACAGATTCAAGAATTCGCAATCGAAAGACTATGGTTTTAAGCCTGAAATCCACACAATAAGGGTCTCGTACACATTATTTCTGGCATGGGTCAAACAACTTTTCGATGACAGAATGTGTAAATCTGAAGACGGCTCTTATGCTGTCCCCATTCACAATTAGGAGACCCAACACTGCTCACCCATTTCACAATTAGGAGACCTAATTTCTGAATATTCACTCATGCTCAAAAAGATAATGGCAATATGTACGAATGAAGTAAAAAAAGCACAACAAGATCGTTGTGAGCATGAAGCCTGCTTAATACAAAAAGGTGCAGAACAAAAACTAATAATGCACCATACTATCCAATAAAATAAAGGACATGTTCCTTATACCAAATGGGGAATACGTGTCCCATATTGAAAACTGAAACTTTCCAGTTCGTTAGATTAATACAATATATGTTGTTGCCCTATGCTGTAAAAGAATCAGTGAAACGACTGAGGTTTCTGAGCATTAAATTATCCAACTGGTTTTGAGGTGGGCCATACTACTCTTAAATCAGTTCTGTGCGACGTTCGGAGCGACCTAGGAGATGGATGACGTACAGTAACTCTTCGCTCAAATATGCTCCATGTATGCTCAATCAGATTTAAATTGGAAGAGAAGTTCGGTCATTTTAAATGGTTGATATTCTATTCTCAATGCATTCCTCCACGATGGTTGCACGTTGAGGACGGACAATATCATCCATTATGATAAAACCTGCTTCCATTGCACCCTTGAAAAGACGAATGTGTTGCTGCAGAATAATACCCCGATAAATATGGGCTTTCATGGTTGAATGCTGGACACGGGGACATAATTCGAGAACTCAAAGCAATTCGACTTCAAACCAAAAGTCCAACGCCAACTTAGCAGTGGCATCTTCTTGAATGTGACAGATCCTTGTTGTTCTCCATATGAAAATACGACTCACGTCTGACAGGAAAATTCTTCAGTAAACACACATTTTTAGATGACTTTACGGTATTTACAGAACTATTCTACATAATTGTTTTGCTGTTTAAATCTTTAATTTGAAACACTTAGTCTTAACAATCTTTCTACATCGCAACTTCTATGACAATAATGTCTTTTGTAATATTAGAAGAGGTATTTTGCCTATTCTTCTTGAACTGCTTTTCAAAGTCCACAAAGAGTTGTTAGGATGACGTTCTGATAATGAGATTTTTAAAAATCCTAACGCGCAAAACTCCATAGGTCATAGATCAAAATATTTAGCAGGAATATCAGTGAAAGGTATAATCCTTCCTGATATATTTTTTCCTGCAGCGAAACAAAATCATCTAAAAAATGTGCGATCAGCCTCTGTAATGCAGTTAACAGGTTATCAGCACCAGATTAGCCTGCTCCGGCTTTGTGCTGCTTTGGATGGAACACATCTGACAGGTCTATGGGTATATAAACCGTACTTTCCCAATCGTCTGGACACTATATTCTTTGAAACTTTTGTACTGGTGTATTCTGAGAGCAGTCAGGTTAGACCTGTTGCTGTACTCAACCTGTTTCTTTTGAGAGCTACTACCAAATACCGGTATTACTTCGTTTTAAAACAATGACGAAATGTACCTTAGTGTCAACTTAAGTAACTATCCTATTGGAATCAGCTGTCACAGCCTAGATATGACAATCTGATTTCTAGCTCCTGGGATTCTTCCATTTGTATGTGGCCACATTTCAACAGACAGAAGATTCTACCATGGAAAAATTCGTCCATGTGAATCCGCTCAGTCATAAGATATTCGTCCATGACAATCTCAAGTTTGCATGCTGGTCTTCAACAATATCCAGTTGCAGCGAATATTTCTTTGATTTCTCCATCTGTTCCTGATGACCCACTTTTTTCGCCATCTACAGGTAAGGATTGCAATCCGGAAAACCGGATCCGGTAATCCGGCGGATCCGGCATCATTAGACGTCTACCGGATCCGACACCAGTTTGCCGGATCCGATCACCAGATCCGGTAAATTAAAAAAAATACATGAAGCCGATTTCTTGAAAAAATACTCGCGTTGTTGAAGAGTAGGTACTTAAATGCGTGGTGTGTACGAGTCGTTCGACGCTGACTCACCCGTTTCACATATAGACATTCTTATTGTTCAATTGATAGATGAATTATGTTTATGTTGCATTTACGAGTACGAGAATGATTTAAGTAGATAATTAGACTTAGAAATGAATTGAGTAACGATCCATATTTCTGATTTTTCTTTATAATACGACTTTCTTCTTACATAGTGACCGAAATAACGTTTTAAATTGTAAGTATGTACCTATTTGTGTTGCATTGCAGGTACTAGTCTAAAAGTTCTAAAACAAACATGTCACATTTGAAACCAATTCAAAATGAAAACAGGAATATTAATATACTTACAGAATAAAAAAAATATGATGATGATACAAGACGAACTGATGATACTTTTACTATGCCGAAAAAAAAGTTGTAAGACTAGTAATGAAAAATATCTTAGAAAGAGTTGTTCAAAATGATAGCTTTAAAGAAAACGTAGATAATATAGTAGAAAATAACTCAGATTCATCGCCATTGAAAAGTGATTTGACATTACAGAAAGAATTACAGATGCAAATCCAGCAAGATATGAAAATCTAGAGCATAAATACCAAAAAAAAAAAAGAGAGAAAGATTATGAGAAAACATTAAGAAAGGAAATGACTGCATGTGAAAGTGAAGGAGATCGAGGAAAATACTTGTTTTTTCATGAGTATTTGTTGACAATAAAACCAACAAGTATAGAAGCACAAAGGGCTTTCTAGGCCGCTGGTTATATTTGTAGCTCTATAAGAAGTCGATTGGCAGATGACACAATTAACACTTTTTGTTACTTACGATAATTTTTTCAAAACCAAAGTGAGTTTTTTAAAATTGTTTTACTTAAAATAATAATTTAAAGTAAGTATATTAAAAAATACGAAGAAGTTTTAAACTCGTTATTGTATAATTGTGCCATTGATTAAACAGATTCATAATGACTGTCATAATTATAAGAATGAGACTGCTTGGTGTGTCTAAAATACCTAATTATTGTGATCTCAGATGATAAGCTTGATTTAGTTAGATTTAATATAAGTTACTTACATAATATAAGTTACATTACAAGTTATCATTGATGTCATTTGTGAAATCTAGTAAGTGAGACTGAACTTAACCGCCCGTCATTATCTAATTATTACTAAACTAATATAACAATTACAATTTAACTAGTTACACTGTACTAGATTTTTATTTTTGGTTCATACGTAAATGTTGATTGATTATAACAGTGTAAATAAAGTTGATTTCCTAAGAAATTAACGCTTTTTTTTATAAACTTTGCAATATATATATTCACTTTATCATCTTCTATACAGTTGATTTTGGAATGAAAAGGCAAAATAGTTTTGATGTGTACAATCCGACCGGATTGAAATTGGTGCCGGATTGCAATCCCTATCTACAGGCTTACTTAAGCTTGAATTCCAGAAGAGATGTGTGGTTTCCAGCTGAAATTCTTGATCCAGTGCACTTTCCTTGGTTCTCAAATATACTCAATTCATGACCATGAGTGCATTTAAATCAGCTTAAATCCATGATGTCGATCTGTGTAATACAACCAATCGAGTCACTGCTTGTTCTGATCGCAAAGAAATATTTCACTATACATCAATAAGAGAATGTAAGAGAATAGTTCACTGCCTAGCAATATGCAGTTAAAATACATAATTATACATTTTTATAAATCTGCGGGCTAGAATTTCATTTTCGTTCCATATCTAAGTAGCATTCTTAAAAAGAACGAAATTCAATTATATTTTTACGAGTGACACAGCAGAATCGTCCTACGGATCTAAATGATTCCCCCTTCTCCATCATTTGAATTTTGCTCTCCGAAAAGGAATTGACTTTCGTATCCACTCCATTACCTTCTACCTCTCCTGGAAAACTTTATCGTCTGAATATTTATTACTAACGATATCTGCATTCCAACAAAATCCATTCCCAATTTAATCTCTTGAATTTATAATTTCCCCGAGAATTAAAGGGAGAGGACAATATTTTTCTCAAATAAAGATACCGCAGAAATGAAATTCAGAGTCTTTGGAGATAAGCTGCTTTGGCCAGTTTTGAGAAGAGATAATGTTCATTTAAATAGTAAGTGAATTTCAAGAGCATTGCCTCGCTGCTTGAAGCTTATATGAGTAATCCATAGACACTTCTGCCGCTTGAAATGTTAATTATTAGGGAACGAAAGCACCAATATGTAGAAATTTTCTCTTCTATCCTCCTATATAAAAATATTTATGTAGAGAAATTCATATTCATTATCTGTATACTATTGAAAATAATAACGAATCATGAATTCTGCTTCTTAGAAATGAAATCATACCTTTTTAGGTAAGTATATCATTGAATTTGTGTCTTTTGAAGTTCTTATCAAAACTGCGGTTGAAAAATGTTAGCGTTTGAATGATGATGTATAAATCTGTCAGAACTTGCTAGCAGAATCTTGCTATTATAAGAAAAGGGCCATGTTTGGAGTTCTTATCCCAGGCCGTTATTACGCCGTGCAATCGAATTTCGGTCGTATTATATTTGTTTTGGATGAGTCCTTATCTTTTAGAAAATGCTAATTCAGTCTAGTTTAGTTTAGTTGTTTTGATGTCCTTTTTTCTGAAGCAACACGAACACGAAGGCTATTTCTCGGGCCCGACCACGCATTTTTGAATCTTGACCAGATGACGAGGACGTCACCTGAGCCTGTATTTCTCTCTTCAAATTTCAACGTCAAATCAGCAAGAAGATGTTTTGCCCTCAATGCCAGATTTCAAGAGCACTGTAAGCCCACACACTTGGTGGATATTTTTGGTGAAACACTGTTTCATACCAAGGACCCTCTAGGCTGTAATCCAAGAACTTACCAACGCGCCCTCAGAACCGAAGTTATATGGCGGACACTATAACTGAATCGGCAATCAGCTCTCAGGAACATTCGCAGCTTGCGAAGTTTATATCCTTTTTTCCGTGACTTACTAAAAATGACCACTTTATAATATGAAAATCGCTGTAAAGCTAAGAGAAAGAATGGAGTTGATAATATTTTTCGTCAACATGTATCTGTGAACATCTCCGCAAAGTATATAATAACGATTTGTTACTGTTAATGATAATTACACCACTGTTAATGATAATTGTGATAATGATACTATCAATGATAATTTGGCTCAAAATCTATACTAAATTTTTACCTGTACAAAACTCTGCACTAAATCTCTGCCTGTACCAAATTTTGTACAAAAGTTTAAGAATATGTACAAGTTTTAACTTTTTTATTGCCATCGGAAACACACAACTGTGGAAAATTTGAAAACTCTGATACATCAAGTGAGTGAAAAGTGGATTACGAAATTATGCTACAGAAACAGGAAACAAGTCAAGTTAAATGAAAGTGTACAAAACTCCAACTTTCGTTGAACAACACACAATTTAATATACCTCCTCTATAATCAGGCTTTCATAAAAAATCAGCACAAAAACTTATTCGTCTCTCGTCCTTGACCCAAGTAAGCATCAAATCACTATTCATACGGCGAGCGAAATTTAATAATATTTTTGAGAAGCACCCATCGAAACACCAATTCGTACCGTAGTTTCCTTCTCAATCACTTGTATTTTGCTACTCGAAAATGAAATGGCTTTCATATCAACTCCATTACCTTCTACCTCTCCTGGAAACTTTATCTCCTGAATATTTATAACTAACGAACTTTGGGATTCAAGATTCAACAAACTCTAATCTCCTGAATTTATAACTTTTTCTGAAATTACGCGGAGAGATAGGATATTTTTCTCAAACAGAGATTTTAAGGAAATGATATTGAGAGACTTTTGAGATGAGACATTTTGGTCAGTTATGAAGTATTTTTCATGTAGAGCATTACAAAAGTTGAGGAGACAATGCGGTTTCAAATAGTACGTGATTTTAGAAAGAATTGTGATTCGTTATAGAATTTTCGTTTTTGAAAATTATCCGCTTCTAAGATTGTTTAGAAATTAAATATGGAACAGACATGTAGAAACTGTTAATTGAATTTAGCATAATATAATTGGATTTGGTAGATTACCTTTAGGGTTAAAAATACAAGAGCTAGTAATACAAATCCCCGGTCAGATAAAAATTCTCAGAAGGATATGCGAGTTCAGGCACTGTTCTCGCCATTTGACGACCATCTTCAACATGACAAGTTTCGTTTTAAAATACCCTCGTGTTCCTTTTGAAGGTTTGGAACGGCATGTGATAGTTTGTTCGCACAGATGAATGGCATGCCTCAGACAAGCGGGAAAGGAGAAGTAACATCGTTTGTAACATCTGTAGAACTACAACTTCCGAGCCGCACACCCCTGTACCTCGTGACCAATACCAATTTGTGCTTATATTAGTTAAAAACTTCCGACACTAGGAAAGGAGCCCGGGTCTCACCGGTGAGAGCCAAATATCCTAGCCATTAAGCATTCTGGTACTATACTGTATCTTTCTGTAGCCATTTTATGGCACCTCCACAGAAGACATAAGCAGATAAATGGCTGCTAAGGGCAGCAACGAACTGGTGAGAAAGAAAGTGATGGTGTGAAAAGTTATGCATCTGTGATTGATCTCTAAAATGAGATTCTGGCAACTGCAGATATAAACTTTTTGTACTCTAGAAGGCTGATTTCTGTTTTAAAGGATCCGACTGGTTTAAAATCGTGGTTTTTGATGAAATTATCAAAAACTTTTTATGGTTTAATTTTGTAGCCTGTTTAACCAGCTTTCTAAAACTGTCTCACCTTTTACTCTAAGTGAATTACAAATGGAGTTACAGCTGTTTTATTACCGAACTGTAAGCATTATTTTATGTTGCATAAAAACTTTAAATGTGTTTTCTGAGAAATGATATTTTTGAGGAAGACCGTAACAATGATTTCTCAAAAAGTTATTCAAGTAATGATATGAAATTTTCTGAGATTGTTTTCTGTAATATGCTTGATGTTTTCCTCTAAAAACTAAGGTCAATTTTAAAATCAAGTATTATTTTTAAGTTCTTAAATATGTTCTACCATGTTCAGCTATATCTCAAAACTATTTTGAAGTGCAAGAAATATTTTAGAGCATAACACAGAAAAATGTCATAAAAATGTACTTCTACAAGGAGTTATGTATATTTAGAATATGATTTTGTCTATGGCTGTTAGCGTAAGGCAAATATTTTAGCCATTTTTCTTCAAATTTCTAATTTTTTTTTTAATATTTTTTTATAGCCTAATTTTACAATTTTTTCATAGTTTTAAAACATATGTAGTTGAAAAATAACATTAAAAAATATATATATAAGTCATTTTTTCAAAAAATGTCTCCGAACACAGTAGGATACCTTAAGATTTTTCTAAGTTCTTTTCTGAGCATTTCATTTAAAATGTAGACAATATTGAAAGACTCGCATATAAATAGCTGTACTCTCCATAAAAAGATAGCTGAAAATATTATTGTTATTACATATAAATAGGTAGCGTTTTATATGTTTACTTTACTTTTTTAAGTTAATATAACGAAATAATAAAAGCTTCTTAAGACCTGAAAACTGGCATTTGATTATTTTCGCTAATGAAGGAAGTAAGTCTCCTGTCACATCCAGAATTACTGACCTTCCACCTTTGAACACTTCTGAAACTAATCATTGTAGCCCAGCTAAAAAAAAATCTGCAAAAAATCTGCAGAAAAAATCTGAAGGTATTTGGAACATGTTTTCTACAGATTTTCTGCAGAAAAAAATGTATTTTTTCTACAGAAAAAATGCAGAATATGTGAAGAAAATTATGTTCTAAATAACTTCAGATTTTCGGCAGATTTTTCTGCAGTCAAGGTTTCATTATTAATTTCAATTAATGTAATTATTAATTTAATTAATCTAATTTGTGATTCAACTTACTTGTACGATGCCGATTCAGTTTGTGGCAAAACTTCAAACTCATCATGTCCGCGAGCCCGCGTTCCTATAGTTGGCAGGCAGGAACGCTAACCACAACGCTGCGCCGGAATTCACGAGATGGGGCTAAATTAATCTATTTGAGTTTTAACGTCAGCATATCTCTCGTGGCGCCATCTAGTGGTGAAAAATCAACCAAGGTCAGAATACGTGTTTCAAAGTCGTAGAGATGAGTAACAGATGAGATTAGTAATATTTTTTGTCCAATAATTTAGATTCTCTGTTTCAATAAATTCGCTTTCACCTTCTATCTTTCTGGTAAGCCTTCTCTCCATCCAAAGGTCGCAAGCTCCACTTTTCCCTTCTTTTTAGAGGAAAATAGCTGGTCAGAAAGACAGTTGGAAAACTAATTGGAAATTAATTAAATTATCGGGGAAAAGTTTAAAATGGTAAAACCTCAAATATTTATTTTAAAGATTAATTTAGGATTCATTTTTTCAGTGGCATATTTAAAAAATTTAGTGCCTAAGACAATTTTCGATTGGGAATCTTTTTCTGCTGTTAAATCAAGCATTCCTTTTCTATACAAGTATATGGTCGATATAACTAATTCAAAAAGGAACAGATGAAACTCCTGTCTGCTGTAAAATTAAACAATAATGATGATTACATTCTAATTTTGTTTTATATCCTTTGGAAAATAAAGCTGCAATATTAGAGAATATGGTGCAAAATATGTATTAAGAGAAATGCAGATATTATGAAATTGCAGTTAAATCTTCAAAAAATCAACAGATATTGGTGGTCAAGTTTAATGATTTTGTGAAAATCTGCTAAATAACTGCAAATTGGATTGAAGACAAAATGCAAAGTCTTAAAAAATCTACAGGATATTTAAAGAAAAAAATAATAAGAAATTTTTTTGCAGATTTTATGCAGATTAAATTGAAGAAAAATTGCAGATTTTTCTGCCTTTAAAAAATCTGCAGAAATCTTTAAGAAAACTTCAAAAAAAATTCTGCAGATTTTTTTAGCTGGGAAGATACCCCTCGATGTAAGGAAGTTGGTAGCAGAGAAGAGATGCCAAATGTCAAGATGAAAGCATTAAGTTTTCCGTTGACTTTGTTCTTTTTTATACTGTGTCTCCGAAATAAACTACATTTCTATGAATTTCCAATGAAGTTTTTTTTCTATGGCCCACATAAAGTTAGATTTTGTTTATTTGGCCCATGGTAGAATTTAAGATCGTTGTATATTGTCCTTGATTGTCCATTGATTGTCCTTGTTGTATATTAGCACAATATGTACGAATTTTGCTTCGTGGAAGAGCGAGGAAAATCGATCAAGGAATTTTGGACGCCTTATTTTTGATAAATTAGTTAATTTTAAACAAATCCAAAGTTTGATGAAAAAGTCACATACTAAATTTCATTTATCTACGTCATTGCGTTTTTGAGTTATCGTGTTCATCTACGGTCACCTACTACAGACGATTAGGCCATTGACAAATGTAATCAAAATAGCTACACAGATTTAAAATTTGGATGATAAAATAATATGCCGAATTTCACTCATCCAGCTCGTTGAATTTTTGAGTTAATGTGTACGCATACACAGATGGACAGACTTTCCGTGCACACAATTAGTACAAAATTTAATAGAAATCTATAATTTTTGTTTTAAATCCATGTACTAGATTTCATCCATCTAGCTTTTTGGCGTCTTTGAGTTATCCTGTTCACAAATAAATATAATTCCAGACTCTGATATATAGACAAATAGATAAATACACATATTTGCACTCTGGTATGTCTCAAACGTGGAGATTCACCAATGTCTCGAGCTCGAATTTTTTGTCAATTATAATTTTTTCTCTTTGTATACTACATATACATATAAGTAAAAACCAACACTGGATGAAATTTTGTATAAGAATAACACTACATGTCTCCAGAAGAAATATGAGATTTCAATCATCATTTCCTTAGAAAATAGTAGCATTATATGCAAGTAAAAACTTCGAAACATTTTATTATAGCTTCCTTTTTACTTACTTAACACATCGAAATCTTTTAATACATATTTAAAATGAATTACATCGGCAGATATTTTCTCACTAGCACATTTAAATATTTATTATTTTCGTGAAAAATTACGAGTAAATTTAATGCATGTATTTTTCATTTAGATAATAATGCCTACATTTTCTTGAATATACATCGAGTACGATACAATATGCAAATATAAATTGAAACTCAAAACAAATATTCAAGAAGCGTATAAATCTTGAGATTTTACGTTCAGAAACTTTTAAATAAACTTCCTTTTGTAACATCTTGTATATTCTTCTGTTTTCGAAATTATTTTCACTGTCATATTTGTGAGTCATTTAATATATTCTACGTCGACCGTGTTTGCTGCTAATATAAAATATGTGAACTTTCTTTTTCGTAGTCTTCATAGCATATAAATTATAAGATAAAAGTTTTAGAAACACTGTTTTCCAGACGAATTTTTTCTTTTTCTGTCATTTTTTTTATTTTGGTTCATGAAATATATGCGTCTGGGTGTGTTTTGTTTTGAATGGAATTCAGTGTTTATTCATCATTATTTTGCACTATTATTCTAGATACTTAATAGTACTGTATTTAATCCAGGGATGTTATTTGAAGAAAAGTGCCGACACTGATACTGCTTATTTAAATTAAACTCATTAAGGCGATTGTTTAAATGTACATTGAAGAACTTCACTAACATAACTATCATATCAAAATAACAGTTTAAAACGAGAATTCTGAAGAATGAAGAGAAAGGTTTATCCTCTGTTAGGGTCATTACAAATTAAAATCTGTGGTCCGTTCAAACAGACCACGGAGGTACCTATTCTTTACATCCTACATTAAGAATGAAGGCATGAGCGTCTTCAATGTAAGCAATTTCGTTATAAGCACTTGCTGTTACCAAGTAAAGTCAATTTTCATAATGCGATTTTATCTTTTGTGAAATAAAATAAATAAGAATATAGGAGGAGTTGGTGTAGATTGATACGAGAGAACATTGATACAGTCCATAAATTTTGATGATTGGAATGTCTCATTATGTTCACATCCCCCCATATATTTGCCTGTGACCCTTAGCACACGGTATATTTTTCGGCCATGTTTAGTCAAAAGTTAATTTACAAATAAATCGAACCGCTAATCTTCTCGTCAAAGTAAATTTTTCTCTAAGTATGTGTTGTATGATTTCTTTAACTAGTTACGTTTTCCTGCCAGGGAATCTACTCCACAGACAGGAAAAAACATTTATTTTTCTGAACTATATTAAGATTTGAGGTTGTTTGGAGTTGTTTTTGGATGACCACTTGTTTTATTTAAAAATAGGCTTTTGGGGAAGATTGATAAAATTGAGTCCGGGGCACATTGATACACGTCTTCTGTGTGCATCAATGTGCCTTAATAGCAACTACTTTGCAAAATCGTCTTCAGAAATGAAAAAAAATGAACTATTTAAGAGAAATACGCCATTAAGCATTTGTTTAAACTATGAGAACAGTTTGAATTTCATTCCAAAAATGAAAAGAATTGTTGTAAATTAAGTTTTAAAATTTTTTTACGAATCTGTAAAATTGGAGAGAAAAATTGCACGGAACATTAATTAATATCATCGAAAAGATAATGTTTTGAATTTTTAGATTGTGTGAAAATTATTTTTGTACTATATTTTTTTCGTAAGTCTTTAAGGAAGAAGACGAAAATTTCTCTTAAATTTTAATTCATTAAAATTTCAAAAAACAGCATCGAGGTATACATTTTCTCCCTCCGAAATATTTTCTCAGACATTCTCCTTTATTATTCGTAGATATAAATTATTATTTTCTGAGGCATTATTATTTCATTTTTCCAATCTCATTAAAAATGTTAAATTTTAATTAAAATAAAACTTTGTTACTTTTTAAAACTTTCAAACCTTGATTTGGAATACAAAGTTTATTGATGAAACAAATTTTGTTTAGATCTCACACCTATTAATCATCATTATTTTCGCCCTAGTATGGGGCAGATTGATACAAATCCATTTTTAGAAAAAAACAGTGTACTAAGTATTTTATTATGTCATTTATGACCAAAACTAAATTGAAATCCTATATTATATTAACAAATGCATAAATATAGCTTATTAATTCTAATTACTACTGTTGGTAAAATCATTTTTTAGCTTTCCAAAAAAAATGTATCAATTTCCCCTCATTCCCCCTACGTCGATATATATTTAAAATCATAGTTTTGCTTATTCTTCAAAACCCAATTGAACTTTTATATATGGTTCATATGACTGAATTCAGTGTTCAGATAAATAGATGTAATTTGCATCAATTCACCATATGTCTGAGTGTCATATATTTTGCGGTTCGAAAATACTGAGAGTAAATAGATTTGCTGGATGATTAACAAACAGATTAGTTCAGCTTCGGAAGTGAAATCCTTATGAAATGGTACAGTATCTGTACCGGAACGCATATAGATAAATTTTCACTGGACCGCTGAAAAAACAAGTTTAGATCTATCCAGTGTATATCATCCAGGAATGAATCGATCACGAAATTTTGAATAATGGGCAATATCGCCGACGATATGGCAACAAATAGGAAAATCAATCTGCGTGTTCTCCCTTCGATTTCCTCGTATACTTTTATAGTGTACCTCGTTTTGCGTTTAACTTCGTCAGATAGGGAAGATAATCGAGTTTTCATTATGGACATCTTTACTTTCATCCACTGGATTTAAAATTTCCCAGAAGTCTGCAATTTTTGTGTAGATCACATACCAGAATTCATTCCTCAGACTTATTGCATTTTTGAGTTATTGTATGCGCAAACAGAAGATTGACATACAGCCAAAATTTGATACAGATCTATAATTCTGGTGTTTGTACCATATATTAGGCTCATTGAGTGTTATTTTCTTCACGTGCTCTGACATACTTCGACAAGTTTCGTCCTAAATTTGATACGGATCTACAGTTTTGGTGTAAACTTCTAGACACACGAAATTTAATTCTTTTAGCTTGTTCTATTTTTGAATTCTTATGTTCACAAACAGAAGAAAGACGTACCAGACGCAGACATAATTTCAAAAACGTGGTGTTCTCGAAGTCTAGTTTTTAGACGTTTCCGATACTTTGTACACTTTATATATGAGAGCGTAAATATGCGATATTTGTTACGTTATAATAGAAGATGGGAAGCGTATAGAAAGCATTATCCATTTATTGATTTATTTCAAACTTCTTCTTTCAATGAAGTTTGTTTAGTTTCCTGTCTTTTTGTTTTATAATTATCTATGATTATCTTATCTGTATCGTTCCAATTTTAATTTATGCACTGTAAAAGAGAGTGCCTTTAAAAATACCTAGTAAATCATCTGGAAAATTGCAAAAAATAATAGCAAATTATTTGGAAAGTCCAATAAGAATTGTTTTGTGTAATCATAATTAATATTCTTTCACTTTTATTAAATGTTGGAAAGCAGAACAGTAATGTTGGATAAACACATCGACCGACGGTTTCGAAATACTGATGAACACCCGGTAACCTGTTTCATGGGAGGAAGGCTCTTGCAGTTTAGGGCACAATCATGCGGATTCATGTGAGACAAATAAAGAGCACATGAGGGGAACGGTAAATAAGGAGTTGTGGAATATTCCCTGCTTCTGCATAATGCATGATGATGCCCCTTGCTATGAAGATGAAGCAGTGACAATTTAGCAGATGGCATATGGGAATCTCGGAACATCCTATAAACTCATCTAAATTGTGTCGCTATGACTGTGACTCGTTCGTGACTCTAGAAACCCTTTCCCGAAAGGAAACCTCGACTTTAAATCAGTGCTCTGAAATTTAAGGCTATCTTCAATAAGAGCCTGGTGCTTTACCTTTCGCTCAAAGCATACTGTTCCTTCTACTAATTTGAGAAAGGGAATTGTGGAATAACTCTCAAATAAATAAACAATCAGATTATGGGAAGATAACATCTTAAAATCTCCTCTTCAAGAGGATATACTTTTATATTGAAGGGGATAGAGGATGCCTCAAAAATACCCCACTTCATCACTGACTCAGATCAGTAAAGTTGCAAAATGATACTCCAGGCAAGAGATTTATAAACAAACATTTATTTCACAGTGCAAAAATGAAATTGTCGGCTAGAACATTAAAAAAACATTTAAACCAAAATGAATCTGCAGAAAGACACATCTCGTATCAAAAAGTTACCATACACATAAGTATCCTTGGGCGAGAAGAGGAATACATTCAGCGAGGAGCCAAAAAGGGCCATAGGTACATCTGGATCTGAGTAGCTGATGATCAACAAGCCGCATGCAACTGCGGATGAGGGAAATCAGTCGAAAGGCTCAAACTCTGTTCAGGCAAGATGGCTAACATCATCTGTTGCCCTACCACAGAGGCTCATACCTCACTAAGTTACTCACTGGCTTATGCTGCTTTCATTCTCGGTCTCGGTCTGACGGAAATGGAAAAGGCACTTCTATAAATACTTGGATAAATAGTGCGCGCGCAGAGCTGCACCTTTTAGCATCTTGCATGGAAGAATAAAATTCTACCTGCTGCCTCATGGCAAAGTGAGAGATGAAAATGCAAAGATTCGAGAGGCCGCCACAATATACATAAATAAGAAACTTCATCTTCCTTTTTGAAGTCATTTGTCGATAAAATGAATGTTCATGAATTGCCTTGGCTATCCCACTTTTTCATCTCACAATTCCAAACTTTTAGCCAACAGACATGGGTAGACACATTTGGACAAAGGAACCACCACAAGTGAGCTCTCCTCTCCGTACCTTAGCGTCCTGGGTAATCTGATTAAAAATCGTCACGACATCAACGCAGGAACCGAGGTCTGGTACCTAAAGCTGGGCATTCACGATCGGACCGTTCCACACCGTTTGGAGCGCATCGCACAAGGCCGTTCCAGTTTTTAGCCCATCCTTTCAGGTGGGTTATTCATGGAGGCACCATGCAAACGACACAGCAGGTCACTTCAATCCCCTAGGGCTACTTCACCTATCTCTCCTAAATGCTTTCAAAACGAGATCCCCCGGCCTGCTTTCCCGATAGAGCTTCACTCTCCCTCCCCGATTATTCTTTGTGAGTCTCTTGACTCTCCACGCCTTTGTGAGAGAAGCTGGCTCCCCCCTTACCCACGATCGTATTTCAGTTTTATAGCCCAGCGTGCTGAATGGAAAACGGGACAAGATGAAAATCCAAACATTTCGATCACACCGCGCCAATTCTCATCTGAATTTGAAATTGACAACAGACTTTGGAGCGACGCGCTCCAAATGGTGAGGATCGGAGCATTCGTGAATGTCCAGTTTAAGAGTCATCAGCGGCCGCGGCCAGATCCTTCCTGCAGGAGGTACGTTCCGTCATCGTAATGGAGGTATCTCGACTTCAAACCATTACTGTACCCACCAGGGAAAAGAAAAGCCGCTCATTTATCCCACGGATTCTCATTTCCATATCTGATATGCCCCCAGTGGTATTAAGTACAAAGGCATGAAACTGTCTAAATAATGGTAGAAAAGCAGATAGATTTGTTCCGAGGAAAGAAGATGTGAAACTCCCAATTACTATTTAGTGGTGCACCAACTGCATCCTCCCGTACATAAATGAAACCGTGGTGACCATGTAGCAGAAAATGCTTCGGGATTGAGAGTCACGAGTTCGAGGCTGGACTGATTCGAGTTCTCCTTAAAAATTCGATGTGTATAGGGACTTAATGCACTGTAGAGCTAAAGTGGCTGAAATGTCCTCTCGCTGGTGTTGTTTGAAAGTTCGGTAAGGGAGGAGACAGATCGGGAGCAGTGACGTAGCTAAAGGGAACCAGTCCATCCCGGGAGAACCTTCGAAAGGGACGACAAAATCAGACACGTACGAATACTTTTTTATAATTAAGAAGAGCAGCGCAATTATCATGTACATAAAATAATAACGTAAGTAATTCGTATTTTTCGCCTTTTTCTTTAAATTGGCGATATGTGAGCGAAAGACTGGTGGTAGACGCGTGGTTTCGCATCCTAACTGGTGATCCAGTGTGGTTTCAAAGGACGAAGGGTGTCTCGTGTCGTGGGTGACACGTTACTAATAAATATTTTTTCCTAGATTTTTTTTTTATTTTGAGATTTATGTGCGTCATATGTATCCTGTAAAGGAAGGGCGGCAAGCTCGCTCAGAAGTGGGTTTGGTCATCACTGCTCAAAATGACGAGGTCCGTTTCAAAAAACACCTGATGTACCTTCAAAATGGGAAGTTAAATATAATAAACTAAGCTTAACTATAACCAGAGGGAAAACTTCCGGTATAACATATAAACCAGCCCGTATATACAGAAAAATCCCCACTGGTAGAGGATCTTTACTGCCCATTTCAAAAAGGATAAGATTCTTTCTGAAAACTATGACACTTCGTGTCTTGAGGCATACTTCCTGCATTCATCAGAACCAAATATTTTAAAATCTGCGATCTAGAATAGAATCTATTAGTTGAACATCAATTTAGAATGTATTTTCCGAAACCAAAATTCCGTCTCGGAACAGAACTTTGTGCCACATATCTTTAAACCTATTCCTCGAATTTTGACACGACTCGTTCACTTCAACAAAGCAATTGCGAATATAACATTTTAATTAAGGAATTCATTAAAATTTAAATCACTTTTTGATTGAATAGAAAAATAAGGAACACATTTCTTCATTTTGGTATTCATTTGCTGAGCTGTATTCTAACTGGTTGTTATAAATTGCAGGTAGTTTTCTAAAAAATGACCAGAAAGAAGTCGAGCTCTTATATACCAATTCTAACTCATTATAATATAATTCATTTTTGCGATAAGGAATAGGTTATAATTAGAAATACATCGCCTAATCTTATAATGCAAGTTTCTTCCTTTGTAAGTAAAGAGTATGTTGTATAATTTGTTTTTATCACTTACTTGTTTCTTTTTAAGTGGAGGGATTAAAAATCTTTAATGTAGGGTCCCTAACAAGGAATAAGAAGTTCCTACGTTGACAAATAAATACCAGAATTTCAAATCAAGCGCTGCAAACATCTTGCCTATACTAAACATTAATCCTTCCCCATCCGATCCAGTCTTCAGGCACCACCCCCTCAGTTCATTAACAAGAATCCTTTTAAGAGACCCGATCATACCTCCAACGCCACTTGAAAAACAATGGATCCACCCTGCTACCCAATCAATTCCAGTCCCCCTGCCCCCTCGGAGAAGCAAGAAAAAAGAAGCCTCCACCAGCGTGACGGCCTTTATTCATCCTTAATATAAGAGCAATATAATCAATAGATATATATCTGGAGCGTCCCATAAAGGGGCGCGTACGACTCGCATTTTCCACAGCCCACTTACTCTTATAGATGACCGTATAAATTAGTCTCTATTGGAGGGATAAATCAGCCCGGGAAGGAAACGCACAGAGATGTGTCCAACCCTTCTCTGCTTTCTTTCTTTCTTTCGTTTTTGTGTCCCGGGGACTGACTTTCTTCGCATCTGGCTGTCACATGGGCCAGATGCTTTTTTATCCGGTTGGCTTGGCTTCTGTCGGGTGAGGGTTCCTCCTTCTGTACTGCCGGGACTGGTATCTGGGTTGGTGGATGTGGGAATGTTGTAGTCTCGTTATCCAACACTGATACTGAATTATTTAAAAATCATATTCCCTGCACTCAACAATGCCTTCTGCCTTGCCATTTTTCTTCTGAAAAATCAGAAATTTTATTTTGAAAGTATCGAGGAATCCGTTATTTATTTATTTCGAATTGTATGAAAACTTACAAAAACTAAGCTCACTGACACAAGTCCAAATTTCAACATATTGGTGCAGAAAGTTGAAAGTTTCTTTCCATATGAAAACTGATTTTCACCATATGCTTACCATATCATTTACCATAACGCCACTCTTTTACCATATGTTGCCAAATGTTTACCATATCGCCATTCTTTTAACATATGTTTACCACATTTTTTACCATACTGAGTAAATGGTAATGATTATTTCCATCAAATTGGATTCTTTAGTTTCTTCTTACATATTCCATTGCTTACAAAAGTAACTTAAAAAATTTCGCACCTCTAAATAAAGTTGAACGAAAAGCGAGAAAACATGATCTAAAATGGCGACCTAATTTCCCATTTTCATTTTATTTGCTCATTCGTAAATTAAAAGATTCATGGCCAACTAACATCCAACCGAATTTTTCCAAATTTGACTTTTCCCATTTTTAAGACAAGATGAATAACTGAAGTTGGAAGGAGGGAGTTTATTGAAAAAGTACTTTGCAGTATTTACAGTCCTTAGATGGATGTTTGTTTGGCTGTTTGTGGGGAAAGCGTGGCATACGGGCATCGGTAGGCTTTCAAATTCCAATCCAAACAGATAGCTTTGGCACTGAATGTCATTCTAATGTGACCCTTTTTACATTTTAATTAGTAAGAGGTTCATTTTCATTACCACATTTACAAAGGTTTCAGAACTCCATTACCTTCTAATAAGTATTCATTTATGTTTTTTTCCCTAAAAGACTGTTTTATTATGACGACTAAAAGGAAATGAGTTGTTGTTTCATTGGACAAGCATAAAAATCAGTCAAGTGAGGTAAATGATGATAAGGATAGAGGTCACCTGAATCACTAAATGTGATTCAGGCAGCTCTGAAATACAGTGAACATCAAGAAGAAGCCTTAAGCACGTCAATGAGGCTTCTCATGAGATGACGAGACTTTCCAATTATAAATCATTGTGCGTCAAGGAAAAAAACTCATTATCAGAAACATTTTTTCTCCTTATAAGGATTTATTGATTTTTGATTTTTTTTTCTTCTAAAAGACTGTTTTATTATAACGTCTAAAAGGAAATGAGTTGTTGTTTCAATCGCAGAGTACGAGTATCAAAAACAGCCAGTGGAGGTATGTGATATAAAAATGACTTATAAGGATAGGCTAAATGTGACACAGGTAGCCCGGAAATACAGTAAACATCAAGAAAAAGTTTCAAGCACATAAATGAGGCTTTTCAAGAGATGACAAGACTTTGCAACTAGAAATTATCGTGCGTGAAGGGAAAAAATCCTTATTATTAGGGAAAACATAAACGGGTTTTTTTGAAAAACTTTACTGTTTCATCTATATGAATTCATTTTATTGCTATCTCACATTTTTCATTAAAATAGGCCTAGTTTGATTATAAGCATGTTGATTATGTAACTGATACTTTTGTTTTAATCTATATTTAAAGTGAGAGAGATTTTTAAATGCGGAGATTTTTGTATAAAAAATGTTCCCTCTTTTTCTTTCTCTTTTATAAAGCACTTTCATTCATATGACAATGATTGATTACACACTTTCATTTTCCTTTTCAATGTGACAAATATCCAGAAATTCATATCAAACATGAACTAAGATGCGAAATGAAACTGAAATTATAAATCTATCTGAACATCTGAAAGCAGCGTCGTGTCTTCAGCAAGATTTCTACTCTTAACTACATGGTATAATTTACAAGACTGAATTATTGCGCAAATGTCAGTCTTCCACTCCATAAATACTAAATATACTTTGCAACTACTTCTAGAAAGCTTCAGTCAGCGTATTAGTACAGCTGTGAGCAGAGAGATCATAATGATACTTTACTGTGGTACTCAAAGGTTCCCTCATTAACATTTAGAGGGATAATGATATATATAATCGTACACATGTTTCTGTTTCAGCGCTTGCCTATGATTCTGAATTGCATGTCTCCGTGTCCAGCAATTTGGGAGGATTAATGCGCATAATTTAACTTATCAGTCAAAAGATTAATGAAATAAACAGGCATGCTTGCGTCCGCGCTTCCGAAACAGGATTTTGAAGCATGTACTCCAAGGAAATCCTTTAGAATAGTTTATTAATAAGCATTTTGAGAACCATTCTTTTCGTGCTAAATCATTTTGATCTGGAAGTTTTTTGCAAATCCTCTTTATGTTCCTGCTTCAGCATATCTTGCTTAGTTTAGTTATATTAACGTCGCGTTTTGAAGCAACACGAGGGATATTTTGTGATGGAACTTGTAATTTTGAACAGCGGTCAGATAATGAGGTGGCACTCTCTCTCCAAACATCCGCGCCACACCAGCGGGAGGATGTTTGTTCCCCGACCCTCTTTATGTTTCTGCTTGAATATATCTAGCAAATCTACAATAAAAGATATGGCTACTAGATTTTTAACAAAGTTTTAAGTTAAGATGATTTCTATAATAAAAACACTGGTGAATCGGTGGTGTAGTGGTTATAGTGCTCGATTTATATACTCGAACTAGTCACATCTTGGGTGACAGTATAAATACGCGAGTTCTTGTTCCACTTGTGTTACTCAGGCTGATTCAAAATTCATCGTAAAAAACCTCTTTAATTTTCGAATGTTTAGTACGAAACTTTATAGTATGATAATGTTTCAGGCTTGATTCGTCTGCCTTGTGTTCATCTAGGTTGACTGAATCAGCCGTTGCATTTTGTGCATAACGATTTTTACATCACTCAATTTACAGAAAGAATGCCAGCCTGAAAATATTATGTTAATAAGAGTGAAAGTAAAAATTCTACTTTGGTATTTATGTCCAAAGAAAACAATTCTTTTTATCATAATATCAACACTGATAAAAGCAGCTGAATGGAATATTTGATGAAACTATATAATTGGTCTGAATTTCACTTCAACAATACCAAGCATTGTTACAAATCGTATTTTCATCATCCGCTATAAATCAAATTTTGGATGAAATCATTCTACGTCTGTCCGTCCGAGCGCATGTGCACACAAAATCTCAAAAATACGAGCAAGACAATTGAAATTTGCCATAGAGTTTTACCACCGGAAGTGCAAATATGTATCAAACTTTAGACCAACACTGTCCATGAGTCGATTGCCTGTCGATATGTCTATTCGTGCACATGTGAACACTGTTAATCAAAAACGCTGCAAGCTAGATAAGTGAATGTTAGCATATGGTCTTTACGCCGTAATTGTATATATGTGCCTGATTTTGTACTAAATCTGTCAATAGAATGCCTGTTATTTTTTCCGTGCATATGTGAATACGAAATCCCAAGAATACAATCAGCTAGCTAAATGAAATTTGGAATGTAGTCTTGACACCTAAATCATAGGTATTTATTGGATTTTGGATCCAATCGATGGTCAATGCATATTCGATTTTCTTCACTATACTACGAAGTTGAACACCAAATTGTCGTACTATGTAAGTATAGGAGAAAGAGGAGGGAAGGAAGCTCAAGCTGGCTCCTTCTATTAAATGCGTATTGTATTCTGAAATTAAGTTAGCGCATTTTATGCGAATATATCAATTGATTCCATTGAAGAAAACATGTCAAAATACTTTTTATCAAATAGTTAAGAATACATTTGGAAAAAGAAAACTAAATATCTAAGGATTCAAATTGCTTTATGACGCGAAGAAAAAGTACACGCGTATACTAAAGCCATTACAATGGCTTTAGTATACGCGTCACAAAACTCATCAAGTACCTACAAAACTAAAACCAAATCTCTTTGATACTGCCTTATCCCACTTTTAAATGACCCATTGTAAGATCCACACCTGAATGTTTAATATCGACTATCCACCATAATCATTAATATCGTGGTTATTAATAAGGAACAGGGCGATTTTTTTACCACTTCCAATAAAGTTCAGGCGTGGTGTGGCTTCGGATAATGTATGGGGATGCGTTCCATTCTGTGACATTTATGAACCTCAAGTATAAAATGGTTTTCTTTTAATTCATCATAATTTTTCTGTTATTATTGTAAAAGCTTTGGGTGCGCCTTCCTATTCTAATCCGTGAGGTATTTCGCTTGACTTTTTAATTCACTTAAGAGCGGCTGCTTCAGGGGGGGGGGGTTGCAAACGATGTTTCAATTTTATTATCTTATCGAGAGCGGGGGAGTGGAGAAAGCATTTAATCGAGATCCCTATCTTGTGTTGCAGGAGCTTTTCTTAGAGTTTTATTGTAGCGGCTTTAAAGTTTATGGTAAAGAACGATCGTCGAGTTGTTGCGGAATCAATCGTAAAAGTTGGTATTCTTTTATTTCCTATGAACAGGTTATGTTGGGTTTTTCATACAGTTCTCTAGAATTGCTTGCGAATTCAGATGAAAGTACTTGGGGGTGGGGATCATCGAAAGTTTTCGCAATAAACATATATGCTGCTTGTCCCCCTCCCCACTTCCTAAAAATCATTTGTCATGAATAATATTCGGCAATAATCCTGGAACATTTTAAGAGGCATGATTTTCTTGCCAAACACATCTCAACAATGATTCGTAATAGATAGGGTATTCTTACAAAATAGGACTCAGAAGCTAATTTTGACAGATAAGATTCTTTTAACAAAAGATATCTCAAACGGTATTCTTGACAGGTACCCTGAAATACTCTGGTAGGTGTAGATTCCTTCCAAAATGTGTCTCAGTAAAGATTGTTGACATGTACGAGTTAAAAACTGACTCAAAACTGATACTTGAACGGCAAGATTTGTTTTCATAAAATAAATTTCAGGAGTGATTCTTGCACCTGAAATGCCCTGGTACGTATGGTTTTCTTACAAAACATGTTCCAGTAATAATTTTATATAGGTGCAATTTTCTTACAAAATAGAAATCATAACTATTCTTGATAGATAAGACTTTTTTATTAAACAGATCGCAAATTTGACTCTTGATATCAACCCTAAAGTACGCTGGTAGGTATGGATTTCTTACAAAACATATCTCAGTAATTATTTTTATTATGCACGATTTTCTTACAAAATAGAAATCAAAACTATTCTTGATTGGTAAGACTTTTTTAACAAGCAGATCTCAAAAGTGATTCTTGATATCAACCCTAAAGTACGCTGGTAGGCATGGATTTCTTACAAAACATGTCTCAGTAATTATTTTTATTATGTACGATTTTCTTGCAAAATAGATGCATCCTCAATAGTGAATTCTGACAAAATTATTCTCCACAGTGATTCATGACAATTACTTCATAAATATACTGAAAGATATGATTTTCTAATCAAAACGCGTCTTGACTCTTAACATTTTCCCTGGAATACCCTAATAGGTATAGATTTCTAAGAAAATGTGTGTGAAAACTGATTCTTGAAAATAAGCTTCAAAAGTGAAAACTGATGTGATAAAATTAAATAAATCACATTAAAAATGATAGAATATAAAAATTACGAAGTCTTAAAGTATTAATTTTGGTGAGCATTTTAGCATGGTAATTGAACTTGAAAAATCACATTGTTAGAATTAAAACCAAATAGTATTTCCTTTTCCCTTTTTTTCCAATTTCTATTATAATAAAACAAACATGAATTTTCATTAAAATTTCAAGATTTGTGATAAAACTGTTATTATGTAACTAGTAATTCTGGGAACAGTACACCTCGCGTCCCCTTCCACCCCTCCTAAAAAATCTAAGATCTATCCTTCATCGCAGTCTTTAAATGTTTAGCCATTTTTTTTCGAATTATCAAAATTACTCAAATGTTTTAATGGTTTCCGCCATAAACTGACACGATTAAAACGTCCACAACCTTGAAAAGGAAACAAATAAAAGCAAACAATAAACCTACACATACGACATTTTTAATGACTTCAAGGAACATTCATGACAAATTCGGAGAAAATAGAACAGCTGTTTCACGGTGCCCACGTAACAAACAAATTTGCCGACAAACAAACGAAATACCGAAAGGTCGAATTGAAACAAGACCTTGCTTTACTCTTATGGCTTTCAATAATAATTTCAAAGCTAATAATATAACATTGCAAACATTTTCCAAATCTATGAAAAATAATACTACTTTTTTCCTCCTTTACTAAACCTAACAAATAATTTCAAGTCAGACAATACAAACTTACAAACATTTTTCAAACCCATAGAAACACAATCCTACTATTTTCTTTCTTCATTAAACGTAACAAATTATTTCAACACAAATAATATAACAAAAAAACGTTTTCCAAAATCTATAGAAAAATAACCCTTCAGTTTTCTTTCTTCATTAAATCTAACAAATAATTTCAATACAAATAATATAACATTACAAACATTTTCCAACAAATCTTGGCTTTTAAATGACTTACCTAACACGACGAAACAATTTCCTTTCCATGAACTTAAAATAATGCGAAAAGACATTAGTGAATTTCCGTTTAAAATTGAAAGTTCGATATTGATTTATGTGTACCATTAATGATAATTTGACTTGAATGTCGGTAATGATTAAGGCAATTTTCGTTAATGGCCGCGCAAAGAACGAGTAATTATTAGAAATTATATCGATTCCTTCGAAATTATCTTTAAGGATCTGCCAGATAGTGCTGTAATTTACAATTAACCTTCTAGTCCACTGTCTGCGAATTGTACTTTTAATCGCACGGGAGAAATTTCTTTGTATTTGTTGCCTTTATTCATTCTTTTAAATGACCGTTAATGATTTGAAAAGAGGACTTTTACTTTGATGATAAGCCTCACTGATGCCTTTTGATGACAGTTAAGGTTAATTAAATTTATATCATTAATTTATTTGTGTAGCATTAATGAATTATTTATACATAGGTAATGAATCCAACACGTTGTTGCCCTAATGTTTCTCTTTACTTTTTCATAAGCGAAGTATACAAAGAGAATGTATTGTAGTCGTCGAAAAATTTGACCTTGAAGTTTTAATGAATCCCCACGTTTTAGACCTCCTGAGTTCGGAAGAACCATTTTTGAGGTAATGTCTCATAATTATGGCTTACATTTGGAGAACTTTGAAGGCTGTGGTGGCCTCAGCTTTGGGGCCAGGTTCGAAACCAGATTCCACTGAAGATACGCCATGTATGTGGGATTCAGTTCAATAAACAAAATACCCACGGAAGGGTTACCTTTAAAGGGTAAGAGGTTCGGGTTTATGTCTAGGGGATTTAAGGGTTTTTACTACATTAAATTTAGAGCAAAATATCTCATAGAATAAATGAGTAGACTTCAAGTTAAATACAAAAACATTTATTAAAGTACTATAGGGAGAATTTACAGGGGGGAAAGTTATATACACAAAAAGTTTACGAGAATGTTGAGAATTTACATGAAGTCATATTTACTAGGTGAGCTAGATTAAAGAGGGATAGATGCTACGGGTTGAGAATATTACGGTATTAAGATTTAGAGATTAGAGAGCCATAAGGAAAATGAGACGGGACATAGTTACCCTAGTGGGAAGATCGGCGGCTTAACTGCGCCAAGACTGATCTGTCAACAGAGGGATTCAGAGAGGTATTTACATTTTGGCTGCCTGCGGTGTGCTGCTTGCTCTCAGCGTGCAGTCTGGTTTTATTAGGGAAAAAGAGGGCGCTGCAGGTAGTTCGTACAGAGCAGAATTGTGGTTCCATCTATCGCCAAAAAAGAGTTAATCTAGCTCTAACATTTTTCTTTATACAGTGATTAAATTATTCTTTACGGATTAATATCCTACATGTATGTGAGCCTGTTGCACATCAAATCAGACGTAGGGTACCAAACCTCCTGCCCCTGTATGGTACGCACAACACCCACTCCGCCCCGGCCTACCAATCGGATGTAGGGCCTGATAATCAGACGGAGGGTGGTACGGAAGTTTGGAGAGGGGGTCCCAGTCCAGGTGTCGTCCTCGTCATTTGACCGCAGTTCAAAATTACGAGGTCCGCACCAAAATAGCCATCGTGTTGCTTCAAAACGGGACGTTAATATAACTAAATCAAACTAAACCCATTAGATAATCAAAAAACACAAGAACCTGATTAATGAAATTTGATATGATATGCCGTCTTTACACTAAAACTATAAATTTGTAACATATCTTGGACAAGATCCGTCAAAGATAAATCTGTGTGTCCGTCTGAGTGCAGATGAACACAATATTTCAAAAATGAAACAAGACATTTGGTTTCAACACAAAATTATAGATATGCTTCAGATTTTCTATCAAATCCATCATTTAGTTAACCCTCTGTGTATATGAGCGCGGAAACTCAAAGACGCATCAAGTTAGATACATCAAATTCAGTTTGTTGTTGATACCCAAATAGCAGATCTTTTATTGAAGTTTGATCGATCTATGGGAAGAGATCCAAAATACCTACTCGATTTTCTTACTATGCAAAGAATTTAAGTACAAAACATGCTATATTGTAGAAAATTGAAGGGGAACGAGAAAATAGTCATTGTAAGGGAAAATCAAAGGGAGAACATTCCCGCTGGGTATTTATTTATTTCCATCTGATACACTGAGTTATCGTCTGCATAATTGTTGCTCTGTTTTTTCTGCTGAGTTAGTGGCAATTTTCTGTGCTCTCCAGGTAATTTCGCCTTCTAATCAGCGTAAATTTATTATTTATGCTGATAGCATGAGTGCTTTGGAAACTCTTTTTCATTATGACAATAAAATGCATCCGCTTGCTTTGGAAATATTATCTGTTTTGCAGTTGCTTCAAAATAAAGGTTTTAATATTATTTTCTGTTGGGTTCCGAGTCATGTGGGCATTCCTGGTAGTGAAACAGCGGACACTGTTGCAAGATTTGCCTCTGCTCTTCTTCCTCGAGCACTTCCTTACTGTGATATAAAAAAGTCTTTAGTTTCTCACCTCTTTTCTGTTAGGCAGCAGAAATGCGATCTTTTGATAAATAACAAACTGCATTCCATCAAACCTTCAATTGGTTTGTGGCCTATTCTTCCTACACGTGAGGTTGATATCAAATTGGCTCGCCTCCGTATAGGGCATACTCGCTTCACGCACAAGCATCTCATTTTTGGCGAGATTGCACCATACACATTTTACTGTCAATCGTATTTTAATTGAATGTCCTTCTTTTAAAACTCATCGTGATCATTATTTTCATTCATCATCTTTAACCTTGCCAGATTTGGTGGGTGAAAATCACCACCCAAACATTTTTAACTTTTTAAAGCCTATTGGGTTTTTTACATACATTTAACATTTTTAGCTTTCTTGTCTCATTGTGGTACATATTACTCATTTTTTTAACATTGCGTTTCATCTAAATTTTATCTTGTTTAACCATATTTTTACTAATGAAGTGGAATCTTACCATTTGATTGGCGCAGTTTAGCCAAGCATGGCTCTTGCGCCATTAAACCTCAAACAACCAACCAGCTGGGTATTTATTATTATTCTTATCATTATTGATAAAATTACGAGTTTTAGAAGAAATTATTTTACCATTTTCGTTAAGGCAATACATATACTAAATCAAAGAAAATTTGGTCTATGCAGACAGGCAATATATGTTTTACTAAACATTAAATAGAAACTCAGAATGCCACTCCCCTCTCTTAACTAATTCTTAAAAAATTGTTAGTTAGTTTAAACTCCCTACCCTTTTGTATCCGTACTTGTTTAATTTTGTAATTAATGTAAAATAAAGAATTTTGTTTACTATTGGCAACTTGGAAAACCTTTTATTGAACGAGAATTTTCATTTTTAAGTTTGATGTTTGTATAATCTTGTTAGATTGTAAATAAATGAATGTTTGTTTTCTCCATCTACTTTGAAAACTTCGTTCCAAAAGAACTCCTTATCTAAATGCATCACGCCATGTTTTTGCCATCCAATTTTTTTCACTCTTTGATTTAATTTCACTTCTTTCATGCTTCTAAAAACAGAAATATTGTAATAGATTTTTTTAAAATCACATCCTGATGTGGTGATGTTGTGAAATTTTGTAGGGTTGTGTGTTCACCAAAACAATACAGTATTTTAACATTTTCTAAACTTAGTTACTAAATGATAGATTCATTTTAATTAATTTTCTATTCCATAGGCTAGAAAATCGTTGAAGAAAAGTTGTGTACAGAATTCCATAATATTTATAATAATGAAATATATTAAAGACTAAAAAGTGGAAAATGGTAAAGAAAATGAAGGAGTATTTTTCTGCGTTTTTGAAGCGTGGCTTTTTTTACACATTTTCATTAGTGCATTAAAGAGTGGAAAATAATTTTTTTAATCAAGAGTAGGAAGGTGAGAATAAAATCATAAAAGCAAGAGGCACTGAAATATAATATTAAAAAGAAGTTAAATCGGAATGAATATTATAAGAAAGATAAGAAACAACTCCAGCAACATTAATTAAGAATTAAAAAATATACTATGAATGCTATCAAAATTTCAGTTTACTTAAAGTTTTTTTTATCAGCGCTACAATATTTTTATTATTTTCTATATTTTAGTTTTTAATACATGTCATAATTCAGTTTTTATAAATATTATGGTATCTTGCAACCAGTTTTTTTCTAAAATTCACTACCAGATGGCGCTTGTCATATAAGATGAAAATCTGATTAAAATTAATCGATTAGCAGTTAACTAAGATCTGAAAATATTACAATATTGTAATGTCATCGGGAACACATAATTGAATAAAATTTCTGAACTCTTACGAAAAATTGACAGGAAGTGAATGAAAAATTAATTACTAAATTCTGTCTTAGCAAACATGAAAAAAATAATGGTAAAAGCGTGTATAAATTATTTGAATCTTAACAAAAAATTAAAATACTTAAATTTGTTATTCACATTCCTTATAACATAAGCTCACACTTTTTTAATTCATTCAGGTAGATTGAATAAACTAAAGATAGAAAGCTATAAACTTTCCCCGCTAATTTATATTTATAATCATCCTGAAATACGCACACTCGCTAGAACAAAGGAATCATCAATAAATATTTTCCTATTGTTCTCCCTGCATAAGATTAATTAAATTTCATTCATATCAATTATAAGTAATCTGATTATTCAAAGCTTGGTCATACTTATTAAATCAATTAATTAACAGAATTCTTTTGGTCGTGAGTTGCTTGGCCTGAAACAAACAAAATATTCCGTGATAAATTCGCAGCGGCATGGAGGCTTCCTAAAAATGATGATTTGTTGTTGAGCTACCATCTGTTTTTAGCCTTCCCGAAATCAATAGCGGGAAAAGACGACAAGTGACAAAGGGTGCAATAATTCAGTGTGTTTTCGTGGAAGTTTCTCGTCAATATTTTGCTGTGCCTCTGATGGTTCAGTGATGATTTGTGACTGGGTGTTTGTACTAAGAATTAGAAAGACATGAAAAAGCAAAAGTTAATGGTTAATTGGAAAAAACTGGTTAATTGGAAAAAATAAATAAGAAGAAGAGATAAAGTGCAAAATAGCTGATAGTTTTTATTTGTCTCGCATACGAATAAAAGTCGGAAAATACGACTACGATATTTTGATGAATTTCCATGTTCCAAACCTCCCTTAGATTATAGAATTTGTAATTTACTATAGATATCTAGCATACTGATAAAAGTTGGAAAGACTACTACGAGATTTTGATGAATTTCCATGTTCCAAACCTCCCATAGAGTGTAGATTTTGTAATTTATGATAGATGTCTAGCATACTGATAAAAGTTGGAAAGACTACGACGAGATTTTGAGGAATTTCCATGCTCTAAATCCCCCTTAATGTGCAGAATTTGTAATTGAACTACAGGTGTCTAGCACACTGATAAAAGTTGGAAAGATTACTACGAGATTTTGATGAATTTCCATATTCCAAACCTCCCATAGAGTGTAGTTGGAATTGTCTTTATGTTTGTCTGTCTGCGTTAATGTGTACAGTATTCACTGAATACGTTAACTCAAAATCACAACGAGCATGGTGGAGAAAAATTTCATACTTAGTTCTTAAACTGAAAACAGAAAATTTGCATCAAATTCTGGTCACAATTCATCAATGAACGTAGATACTTTACTTAAAACACACTTTATTTTCTTCCAGTAAAATACTCTTAAGAAATATGAACGTAATATTAAAGACCAGCTGTTATTCTTGGTGTTCTTCGCGATGAAAATATTTGCATGTCAAATTTCAGTTTGGCAATACGCTAATATTAATACTAAATTACCTAACAGAATAAAAAATCCTATCATATGACGAAAAAACGGTAATAGATACAGAAAACTCGTAATAATAATAATAAGTAGAAGAATCCGGCAGAAAATTTTCTCAAAGGAAGAATTTTCTCTCCCTGCTGGGATTCTAAAAATTCAGAATGGGATAATTTTCTGTAGAGAAACTGACTCTGTGACCTGAATTATCCCAAGATTGAAAGAAAAGGAAAACACTTTTCTCAAAATACTTTAAAATACCTTTAAAACAAAAAGCAGAAGAAATAAAAGCCAGAAACCTTACCTTCTACCCTGGAAACATCATTACTTACTACTGATTCGAATAATGGCACCTAAATATATGTCAAACAACAAATATATACTGATTTGGACGCCACTAATATTAAAATGTACATATATATATTTGTATTTATTCCTTGAAAGTTGGTTTTACTTTTTGTTATGCTTCACATTCAGTAAAATAATATGCAAATAATAAAACTACACTCTATATAGAGACCAGACATGCAAATATCGTCAACACAGATGCAAACTTTCTAATTCTATAGTATATGTAATAGTTTGCATTTGTATCGACGACATAGAGACATTCAATTTTATATGAAAAGAGGCAAGTTATTTAGAGTACTAACACATCCCTCAGCATTTTTTTCATTATTTTTATAAAATATATACAGATTTCTTAGATTGCAAGCTACATATAAATGTTTGTGTGAAATTCAGGTTGTTCCAAGTGGAGTACAAAATACTCTCAGTGTTTTAAACTTTATTTGTAGATAAGATGAGTATTTCAGTGTCACGAAACAATTTTTAAATCTCGTAGTTTCTCGAAACATTGGAGACTGTTCAAAGCGAAAGCTATTTTTTCCCATAATTTAATAATAATAATTTTTATGAATGATCCAAAATTTGAATAAGCATTGCAAGTGGAAACTAAAAGGCAAATAAATAAAATAATTAAAAATGTCATAATATTTTCATTCAATAGATACGAAAACACTAAATATAAAATTGTTTTTCCATGCATGGAAACTTATTTTTAACTATTAAAAATTAATTATTTCGTTAATTGTCGCAAATTCCTAACTAAAATCTTCAGTATACTTCATAGTGTTGATGAGCAAAATTTGAAGAAAATCAGTTCAGTAGTTTAGATTCCTATAGCGTGCAAAAAATTTATGAATTTTCTCTTTTGTATATTGATTATTTTTCCCTTATATACAGATTCATTTCCCCGTTGCCATTTAAGTTGAATGAAAATATTAGACATATTTTTTATTTCTGCATTTATTTAACTATGTGTGCTACTGAGTCCGAGGAAAATATTTTATGTATTTTTAGCTATTGCATTTATTTATTTAAACTTCATTTCCACATAACGAAGATTAAATGCATTGATTCATGTTCACATTTTTGTAGCTATAACTTAAAAAAACTTCTTTTTATTAAGGAAATCAGAGAAAAAATTGTACCGCAATCAAATTAACCATTATCAAAATGGTTTCAAGACTAAATTTCAATATTTTGATATTATTGTAGTCTCGATTTTTTAAAAAATCGAATAATCTGAAAACGCATTGCATCAATTGCTTTTATTAATTTAAGCAAAAGGACTAATTTCAAGTAACTGATCCCAAGCATTGACTTGATTTTTTTTTAAATCAAAATTGTGTCGTAAAAGAATTATAATGGCAAGTATTATTATTACCATTTTGTAATTTGTTTAATATAATATTAATCATTTCAAAAATGGTTCTGTAAAAACTTCTCATGGTTTCTTTTAGTGGAAGCATAAGATAATACTAAGATTTTTGCCTCCAGAAACAACAAGTGCTTACAAATTTTTAATGCGCCTCGTTCACTATAACACAACAATTCAATTTTGATTTCATTCTTTGTAATCTTTCGGGATTGGTGAAATAAATAATTATATATTTTTGGCAAAGAATGCAATGGAATAATTAATCTTCGTACAGTTAATATATTTTTGTACCATTTCAAACAAATCTGCAAAAATATGTCGAAAACACTATCTAAAATTTAAGAAATCATCCTTATGTAGTTGACAGCAACACTTTTTTAGTACAAAACAATGTATAATATTCATTTAATTCACAGTTATGTTTGAATAAAGTCACTTTTTTTAATATATAACGAGAATTGTACTATATCTATCAAACTTATTTATGAAAAACACGCTTTAAATCTCAGATTACCATATAATAACATACCCGGAAGAAAAAACTTGATGACAAAGTGATTCTCGAAAATTATAGTTTTCCCGAGTGAGAAATGAAAACATATTTTTTTTTAGTTTTCCAACAAAAAATGATATATTGCCCATCATTTTTTAAAGAAATTGTAACAAACGTACTATTTCATCCAAAGAAAATTGCGAAATATTTCATAAGTAACGTGTGTACAAAAAATATTGTTGAATATTTTTCATTATGTCTGAAATGAACAGATATATTATTTTCTCTGGACTATTTTATCCGCCTATTCAGCTGAAAAATACTTAGTCTCGTCTATTCGTCCTCTTTGATGTTAATAATGACAATACATCCAGTTTTGAGCTAAATAGAGCATTTTCATGAGCTGGAATATCTAATATAGAAAATCACAAATATGTTCATCTGTTTATTTGCAATGCAAACTCGACAAATGCTAAACAATAACTTTAATTTATTTTTACATAAGTTTTAAACTTAGAGTTTTTATGACATAAAAAAAACCACCAAACATATTTCCATGAAACAAAAAGTTTTATAAAAAAAAGGAAAATTTTAAATAAAGCTTGAAATGTTATATGACACATAAAAATGAAATATAACTGATAAAAAGAAAAATGGGTTTTACATGGCAAAATAAAGTAACAGAATTTGAAGCATGAATTTTATATTTAAGATTTAAAGGTGGGAGAAAAAATTTACTAATATATTTCCGAAAAAACTATCTATAAATTTTTCTTCAAAATATTAATAGATATTATAAAAGATATATCTTTTTGCTAAAATATACGGTTTTTATAATTTTCCTGCACGAAAGTATTTTAGTTTTTAACTATTCTGGGTCAATAAAGTCCATTGCCATTATTATTGCTTAACTATGCCATTATTATAATTATCATTTTGAAACATCTTGTTTAGTTCCAAATAACGCATGATTTATCATCTCAAGAATTAAAATATTATTAAATTCTGATTTATATCGCTTTATTCCTGCTTATTTTATCCAAATATTATTTCCGCGGTAAATATAAATGTTCAAAATGACCTTTCGAGGGTTATCCCTTTAAAAGCTATCCTACGAACTATGTCTTAATATTGTTTTACTTTTATGACGAGATTTTCTTTTACTACTTTTTAAAAGTTTTCAAACATCTGATATTTCTTATCATCTATTAACGAACCTTTATTTCACAGTTTATTTAACTTATAACATGTTTGTAAACATAAAAAAGGTTTATTTTGTTTAGTAGTATACAAAAAATTATTATTACATGCTTCTATTTAATTTGGCTTTTGGCAAAGATGGAATTTTAGAATCGATTTTTATCCTACTCTTTGATGTGGCAGAGTTTTTAAATTTTATACGTTCACGTATTATCGGTGACAATGCGCTATTTTAATATTTTCTTAATTTATTATTTTGAGCATTTTTTTTAAAGCGGAATAAGCTATACTTTGGGTTACGTAATTTTTAGCAATATTAATTTTAAAAAGACATATATTAACTTCCAAAATTTTTACAGTTGATTTTTAATACAGATTTTTCAAAGTGATTTTAAGTTCAATTTCGAAAATATAAATTAATAATATAATTTAAGAAACACAAAATAGTGCTTCGAGCATAAAATATTGATAGTTCGAACATTTCATTGAAATGAAATACATAAAAATAACTGACAAACACCGTTTATTAAATGTGAAGATATTTAAATTCTCCCTCCCAAGAATGGTTTCTTTGATACATCATTTAATTACAAATTTTTCTATTCTTTTCTGGAACATTTCATAAGATTTATTTTATTTCTTTGAATCTTTAAATAAATTTTCCTATTGCATTTCACCACCTACTGTTTACCCACTGCAAACACATTTCTGCTTTTATATTCAGTACTTTTTCATGCATAATGGAACTACACATTCACTTGGCACAGCATCAGACAACGTGTTGGTAGACACTGGGGGTGGAGGTTCCAGTCCCACTTGGTGTAGCACACCTGGCCATTTCTTACTTGAAAAGATCTTCAGATTCTGTGGGGACGTGTGCAATAGGCTTAATCAGTACTGAGTCTTGCGATTTGATTGGAGT
>BGPR01003333.1:92939-140911 GCA_013235015.1 Araneus ventricosus | reverse complement strand
CACATGCTACGTTCAGTTACGTATTGCTGAGCAAAGAGACAAGCCATCACTGCTCTGTCATCAACTGAAGCAAGTATGTTGCAATGTGCCACGTTAACAAAAGTTTGTGGATCAACAGCTTATTGAGGGAGATGTCCTTGAGAATTTTTCACTGTTCCTCAAAAGGTGCTTGTCGACAACCAAGAGGAGTTTTTTCTGAACACATCTTTGTCTAGCAAGGTGAATGTTGTTTTTCAGCTTCAAAGATATTGAGCAGATTTTCATGGACAACGTTTGTGCAGTATATAATTTCTTGTGATGAGGAGCGCCACACTCAGTTGGCAGCAAGGTTTTATCTGTCTACAGATATATTGATATCACTTGCCTTTGATTGTCACAGTACTTGTCGTGACTTTTCACAACTGAAAAAGATCCATCATAAGGAGGTTCTAATGGTTTTCTCTATCCAATGCGTATGAACACATGTGTACAAGTTTTGCAGTCCTTATGGACAAAACCTTTTGAGGAAAGGATGTCTAGTGGTTTTAACAGTTCCATTTATTTTTGGCCAGGTCTTTATCAAATGTATAGGCATCCAAAGATACTTTTTAGTGTCTCAAAAATTATCCTGGTAACCTATTAGGTTGTCCGTAAACCATTTTGTGCAATAGTGTAATTTATCACCACTAAAAGCTTCGATCTTAGTCCCAACAAAACTGCTGAAGATAAAAGGTTCAGGTCCATTTAATAGAATTGTACTCTGACCTTTGATCAGCGATTACATTCAGGCAGCATTCCAAAGCGCGAAATCAATGATATTCTCGAGCTTCTACTGTTTCAGCCCGTCACAATTGCTAAAGAATAACGTCTATCAACATGCGAAACGATCGATGCAGGTAAAGGCGGTACGTTTTCCCTGAAGTAGAAACGGGCCTATGATGTCAATATGGATAACACTAGATCTATCATCTACTTCTTTGTAGTGGCAATTTGTTACGCATTTGTCTGTTAATTTTGTTCTTTTGACAATGGATACAACTTTGAACATTGGGTGATAATATCCTTTCAGATATTCAGCCAAGCTGTAGATTTTTGAAATATGTGCATCCGAAAATCTTGACGTATAAATGGACGGGTACATTTGCTGAAATATCACACCAAAGTGAAACACCAGGTCAAAGAATATTGCTTATGTAAAGATGGTTGCGAGCGTAGCTCGTTAAAATCTTTATTATCGTTGTGCATCCGTAATTTTATCATAATCTATTTCAGAGACAGATTCTATCCTAGATAACGCGCGCGAATCTGCAACAATGTTTTCTTTTTCCGCCAATGTGAATATCATTGAAAACTCTCTATATTGTAAATGACGTAGCTGTCTGGGTGAGGCTTTCTCATTCTTTTTGCTGAAAAGCAAACATCAAGCGTGATCAGTGTATATTGTAATTATCTTCCTTCTAGGATAATGGCACAATCGTTTTGGTCGTAGGTATTATTTCTAACAGTTTCCTGTTGTAAGTACTATATTCTTTCTGAGCATTAGTTAACTTTTTTGGAAAAGAAGTATTTCCAACCGTCTTCTTCAAACTGTTGCAGTACAGATCAACTGCGTAGTCTGAAGCATCACTGAGAGAAATAATAGCGAGTCAGGATTAGAGAAAACTTAATAATGTGGCGTTTTCCAGATCTTATTTTGCACCTTCAAAATTCTCTTTGCCTCTTCGGTCTACGGAATTTTACTTTATCCTTTTCTTAGCCCCATTTAAATACTCATGGATTGCTTGATTTTTTAGCAGTATCTTTGATATATCACCTATAAAAATTAAGTGAATAAAAAAAAGTACGTAATTCGTGAATGGTTTACGGTAATCTATAATTCAAGATGGCATTTATTTTTTCAGGAAGTTTCCGAACCTTCCAGGTAATATATCTAGAAATTCTAATACTCTCATAGCCGACTTCCCAAGATTTATGCAGAAGACAATTGCTCTAATCGAGAGAAAACCTTAATTTAGATGCTCCTGAATGTTCGTCTTCGTTGAAGAAGCTACTAAAATGTCATCTAAATATGCGAAAACAAGTCCAATCCGAAAAGAAACACGTCATTAATGAATCGTTGAAACGTAGGTGGGGCGTTCCTTAACACAGAAGCTCATTACGTTGGTTTGTTATAACCCCAAAATGTTGTTATTATTGCTATTTTTTTTGTTATTTGCTTATCTTCTTCATTAACTGGAATCTGAAAATAAAGCCTTAAATAGGTCAATTTTTGAAAATATTTTCTTTCGTTTTTTGTATATGGTGAAAATCACTATTCTTGAAATAGAATAACGATAAAAGGGAATCGTTTGTGCGTTTAATCGCCTGTATTCCCCTTGCAGTCTCGCAAACTTCCAACCTTCTTGGACACTAAATGAAGTGGACTGGCCCATGAGACTTTGAAGGTCCCTAATTATGTCGTTTTTCTAACATAAATTTGAATTCCTGTTTTGCCAACTTTTAGTTTATTTTGCAACTAAATGGCGAGCTTCCGAAAAAACAGGAGGGCTAGTAGCTATTTATTGCTTTACGTTATGTTTTTAAGTTGCAAATTAACAGATTTGGTTTTTTGTTAAATTTAGATATTGTAATAAAAAAAAATTTGCATATCGAGAATTTTTTATCAGTCGTGCTTATGCTATCCGCACTTGTACGCACGTAACATGACTTCGAATAAATAAATTTGTGACACCATCTATTAATTTTTTTTGTGCATATCAATAAGCAATTGAAATTTGGTTACGAAATCACCGCCTAAAATGGTTTTGATCCACTTTGCTTGATTAGAAAAGGAAATTAGAATGACCGACGAGCTTAAATCCAGAGTTGAAATTTTGAAACCTAAAGTGGGTATTACTGTTCCATTGCAGCACACAATTCAAGGAATTACATATTTTATGGTTTGTTTGTTGGAATTGCCAGGAGTGATGGATAAGTCAGCACTGAGTAATCCCTAAGAAAGTGCAAACTTATTTTTAATCAGCAACGAATAATCGGTATTGCGGCAATCCTTTTAATTCATCAAGAAGCAAGAACCTGCTGTCGAATCTACTGCTGGTCCATAACCTCCAGCTTCACATGAACTTACATTATTAGGATAACATTTATCTTAAATTTAAAGTGATGGTAACGGTATGATCATTGGGGTTATATTTCTTCCTTGAATGACTTCGTATTGCTTCATTAAAGCCAAGAGTGGCGATATTACTTCTAGATCTGTGAACATTTAATTTCGAAATCTGCTTTTCTAAGTTAAAGATTTTTTATCAGGCACAGTATTCATTACATAATTTACTTGCACCAGTAGAATAAATTTCTGACGTTGAGTTCATTTTCAAATATTTTATCGCCATTATCGATAGGACCTCCAAGTTTTCATTACTCACAACCAAATACTTTTAATGGATTCTGGCAATTTGCCAAACCACAAAATTCATCTTATCCTTTATATTGTTCCGCCAAGTGTTCATTTTTTTACTCAATAATTGGTCCAGGTTCATATCGCCAAGAGAAATTCCTGTAAGCAATTTGTGATATTTTTCTCAACTTTCTTTAAAAATACTTAACAGTTTTCTTTTGCAGCTACATATTTAACATCCCGTTCACTTTGGATTATAATCCACATATATTTTCTACTCCTTTGGGTTCTAATTTTGCTAAAATACTTAAATTTCGTCTGATCTAGGTATGGTGAACTGTGCCTCAATTTGAAAACCAAATGTCAGGTGTCTCTTCCCAAAAGGTGGAATTTTAACGCTTACCTTGTTCCTTTTAAAATATTTCTGGCTGTATTGGAAATAGAGATGTTGCGTTATCCATGATTTCGACGGCAGAAGGAATTATTCACGGGTCACCAGTTTGTAACGAGGCTTTACGCGCAGTTTAATACATGGGATAAATGAATAAATTAAATTATATTTCAGGAACGCTTTAAGTACCAATTAAATTTTTTTAAAAAGAAATTATTAAGTTCATCCGTATCGTTTTATTAACAACTTTTTTGTTGCCAGTTTTGGAAACTAACTTCGGAACAGATACTATTATACGTAGAAGAGAACTGCTAAAGGCCCTTACAGGATTTGGTCGGACCTGGGCCATGACTGCCCTGATAGAAGTATTTCATTATGATTGATTTCACTTGACGATTATCCTTGAAAAATGGAAAAGAGTTTCAAATTAATGAATTTCGATTTTGTGAACACACGAATCCCAACATGTTATAAACTCAGTTTTCATTTTTCTCAACTGGTGTAGTCAGTATTGTGTGAGGGTCCCAATCCAACTCCAACCTTAACCAGGGGTACCAGAATAGACCCCAAAAGCACTAGCAATGTCATTACCAGCCTGTCCAGATATTTTCCTCCACAACGCATAATATACTTGTTTTAGTAAGGTGGTGCTACGAACAAGTTGTAGATTTTTTACTTTTCTCAGGTAAAAAGGAACTAATATTAACATGTAGAGAAAGTATTACATTTGTCAGTCAAATAACAGTACTGACAAAATTTTGCTTTCTCATTCTTAACTTGCCGCATGTTACTTTTGACATTTGGTGTACATCATACTTACAGTCACCGGACAAAATTAGTCACCTAGAGAACTCGTGAAAAGCATCCATTTAATACCGTGTAACTCCACCTCTGGTTTAATATACGCCTGGATTCAGTTGGAAGCGAGAGTCCACAAGGTTTTGCAGGTACGTCTTATGCAATTTAAGCCACTCGCTGAGGATTTGATCGCGCAAATCCTGCGGTGATGCTGACCGGCGTTTTTACCAGCTGTTCCCAGCATGGCTCCACAGATTTTCTATGGGGTTTAGGTCTGGTGATTTTGCAGGCCAATCGAGATGCAATAATCGCCAAACAAGTCACGTGTTCTTCCAGCCGATGAACTGTGCTGTTGTCATCTTGAAAAATAAGGAGTAGCTCGCATACTCATCATGCAAATGTTGTCTGAAAAGTAACACCTGATCATCAGAATGTTAAAACAAAACATGTTAGTTTCATGTTCGTATGGTCACTGCAGTACAGAGCGGGCCCCAGAATATACGATTCACCTGTGCTTGCGCACTAGGGTAGCTTATGTCGAACCCTCTTACCAACAATGGAAAACATAGATTTCCTTGTGCAACAACTATATGGACTCTTCTCTCAAACCTCCATAACCTGTAGTTGAAGGCACTGTAACTTGCACGGAGTCTTCCCCATTCTTCATATCTTGTTTAGAATTTATATCAATTCCTCTCATCTATTCCCGTTTGAACTCAACTTAATTCATTTGTCGTGATGATGTAAATACTAGTATATGTATATATATATAATAATAATAATAATAATAATAATATGTAATAATAATAATAATATATATATATATAATAATAATAATATATCTCATCTTTCTTCATATGCTCATATAATAATAATAATAATATGCTTAATAATAGATATTTTAATTTTTTGGCTTTCTAAATAACTTGTAATGACGCTGTTTTAATTACTTCTGCTTCGTCGCCAGCGCGCTGGCTTTCTTTCAGGTCACGTGCCTTTTCAAAGGGAAAATTTCGCTTCTCTGGTGCTTAAGCGTTCTGCACATTCGGCTTTCTGCCCTTTTCACGCCGGCATGTAAACTTTCAGCAGCAACGCGCCCAAAACTCGGGCGTAAACACTTCTGAATACTGGTCATGTGGAGCTACGTAAAATTGGTTACCTACGAAAAATGCCTGAATAAAGAAGGGATTCAAACATATATTGTCTCTTCCATGACCAAAATGGACTATATTTCACCTTTTTTAAAGCCTGATCTTATATGTAATATATATATATTATTAATCCCCATTTAAAAATATTCTGAATTCTATCTCCTAGATTATTTATTTTCACTGAACCCTCATAATGGACATAATACAAATTTTTTATATAAAATCTATGAAGGGTAAGCAGATGATAAATATGATCATTTGCATCTTCTAGTTTAAGAAAAAAAAACATAATTTTACAGAATATTTCAGACAATGAAATGGAGTGCGAATGGATTAAAATTTTCGAACACCATGCATTTTTTAAAAAAATAAATAGAAAGGAAGCAATATAATGATAAAACACGTTGCATCTTTTTAGGATGAAAAAATATGAGTTTAGTGAATAGTATTTCTGACTATGAAATGGTTAAGAATTTCCGAAGCTAGATTTGAGAAATTAGGGGAAAAAATAGGAAGTCGGAGAATACCTCGAAATCAAAGGAAAAATTCCAGCAAAATCAGGTTGGCAGGTATTTATAGTAAAACTAAAAAACATATAGGATAAAAAAGTAAAAAAATTTCCGAAAGAATGATCTGCAGATTTTGATATTAAAATCTACGACGTACGTCTCCGTCTTAGAAGGTGATTTCTCGCATGGTGCCAATTTTTCAGGACCGAAAGCTCAATTTCGTTACTTTTTGGGACCCATTTTCCGATTTCTCAATTATTTTGGGACTTTCGTGACCTGGGTACCTTATCAGATAACAGCACTTGGTAATCAACCAGTTATAATTAACATTTTGCTATTCTTTAAATAAATAAACAGGTAGTATGATAGTTTGTATCTTCTAGTTTAACAAAAAATATAAGTTTAGAGAATACTTTATGCTATGGGTGTGATGCAAATGGATCAAATTTCCGAGGCTAAATTTTAGGAAGTGGTCAAAATCGAATTCCTAAATCGGCAAATCATCGCCAATTTCTCGTAAGTAGTTTGCTCTTCGATCTAAATCTGAATGATCGTAATTTCGCCGTTCGAGGAAAAGAATTTTTGTTTTTAAAGAAATAAGCACTTTCTAAGGACTACTGATGAAAAATAAGTACTTCTAGGACTTTAAATGGCAGGTTAAAATAAGCACTTTCTAAGACCGTGAGGTTACGTCAGACAAGTTGGAACCGTGGATTCTCAGTTAAACTAAGAATCTAGTTCTCACGAACCTGGTTCAGAAGTTCAAACAAAGGTACGTAATCGAACCAGATACGGTAGAGTTGTAAAACCACCCAGCCGTTATGCAGCCAGTGTAATTCATACTAATATAAGATTTGTTGATTAATAACGTTTTTTTTATGAGTGTTTTGAAATCTTCTTTGTTTTAAAGAAAGGATCGTGAATAGTGTATTCATGCGCGTATGATATATGAAGAATCTGTACAGAGCATGCTGCCTGCTCTCCCAATGTTGTGTTTCAATAAACCTTATTGTTGTTCTAACTACGAGTGGCTCTTGCTTCCCTCCCAGGCACAATAACACAACATTTAATATTCTAAATATTCTACAGTCTTTTTTTATTGCTCTGCTAAATAAATGCCATCAGAAAATTTAAAAAGTAGATGATTCGCAACAATGATAAGCAATTTATATCAGGAAAAACTAATAATTTGATTTATTTTCATGCTTTTAATTAATGAAAAATTAACTATTCAATTAATTGGTTCAAAATATTCATTGGAGCCTTTCTTATATTTCGCTATTTATTAATAAAATTTGAAGTATTTACATAAAAAATAATTAATAACTTATGAAGAATATTAGCTATAGGCGCTTTTTAAAAATCATCCGGTTCATTTCATATTAATTAAATATGTTTCAGATCATAACAGGATTCTGTGTATTATAATGTTATTTTATACAATAGTAGTGTTTACATTAAAAAAATGTTAAACATTATAATTTAAATCCAGAACACCACCAGTTATATAAACTAGTCTTAAGTAAAAACCATTTGAAAAAATTCTTTACAATATACATCATAAGAGTTGGATCATTTTATTTATATAAATTCTAGATAATACAAAGCCATATTACTTTCCGAATACAGTTTTTCATTTATAACAATACAACGACGAAAATTTAGATTGCTCTTTAGAGGAAATCTTTTTATACCTCACCGGGAGAGTGTTTTTTATTTGAAGGAGTTGGATAATGTCCATTTAAATCAATTTATGAGAAAATTCTTTACTACGCACATCAGAAGAAAATAATTATTTCTTCGTATGAATTCAATAATTTTTTTTAAAATCACCTTTCCGAGAAAATTTTTTACCACATAAATCACAAGAAAAGGGTTTTTCTTTGTATGAAATCGAAAATGCCCATTTAAATTACTTTTCTGAGAAACCTTTTTATGGCATACTTCACAAGAAAAAAGGCTTTTCACTTGTATGAATTCGATAATGTCTTTCTAGATCACTTTTCTTAGAACATTTTTTACCACATGCATCACAAGAAAAGAGTTCTTCATTTGTATGAGTTCGAAAATGCACTTTTAAATCATATTTCCGAAAATATTTTTTACCACATACATCACAAGAGAAGGGCTTTTCATTTGTATGAATTCGAAAATGATAATTTAAACTACTTTTATGAGAAAAGTCCTTATTGCATACTGCACAAGAACAGGGCTTTTCCTTTGTATGAATTCGATAATGTCTTTCTAAACCACTTTTGTTGGAACGTTTTTTACCACATACATCACAAGAAAAGAGTTCTTCATTTGTATGAGTTCGAAAATGCACTTTTAAGTCGTATTTCCGAAAATATTTTTTACCACATACATCATAAGAGAAAGGTTCTTCGTTTGTATGAGTTCGAAAATGATCATTTAAACTACTTTTATGAGAAAAGTCCTTATGACATACAATAAAAGAAAATGGCTTTTCATTTGTATGAGTTCGAAAATGTCCATTTAAATGATCTTTCCGAGAAAATTTTTTACCACATACATCACAAGAAAAGGGCTTTTCATTGGTATGAGTTCGGAAATGCCTATTAAAATGACTGTTCAGAGAAAACTCTTTATTGCATACATGGCAAGAATAGGGCTTTTCATTTGTATGAATTCGATAATGCACATTTAAACTATTTTTATTTGAAAAATCTTTATGGCATACCTCACAAGAAAAGGGCTTTTCATTAGAGTGAGTTCGAAAATGCACAGATTACTTTTCTGAGGAAACTCTTTATTGCATACAGCACATGAATATGGTTTTTCTTTTGTATGTGTCAGAAAATGTTTTTATAAAAGCCGTTTCTGACAAAATTTCTTACCACAGATGTCACATGCGAAATATTTCTTATTCTTTTGAGTTACATTTTTATCAGTATCAACTGTCTTCACGCACAGATCATTATTCTTGATATACGTCTCCATCTTGTATGTTCTTGATGATAAATAAAATGAGCTGAAGTTGCATCAAGGATAATTATCTAATCACAGTGTCTTGCTTTATTTGAAGAAATTCCTTCTCTGGCATCTGGACATCTTAGAAGTAACCTGGTGAAGAAAACGGAATTTTAATACCACACAAGTTATACCAAGAAAATGTATGTAAATGACTATTTATTGAGAAAACGAAAACAGAGCATTGTCTTCTTGACTCATTGGTGTATGGGTGAGTATAGATGCATACGTGCCAAGATTGGAAAGGTGGCTGTCCATAGCAGAAGGTGTACGAGGGTGGAAGACGCATGGGCATATATACACGGAAACAGACTTGTGTTAAAATTTTGAATTTATGATCATTTATATATTTCATCATTTTTTAAGTTATCATATATTTCTATTTAAAAAATATCTAATCTGGATAAATAATACAAGATATATATACAGTGGAGTCTCCCTATAACGAAATCGCTTGGTCCCAATTAAAAAATTCGTTATAGAGAAAATTTCGTTATACGGAGATTAGAGATTTTTGCAGTTATTTAAGTAAATGTTCCAAACTTTTCAATAGGTGTGATAAGTTCAAATGTATTTAATTATGATTTTCAATTAAAAATGAAGTAATATATATTATAAATTTGTTAAAATTATACTAATTTTTATTGTATAAATAAAATGCTCAAAAGTTAAGACAATTCACCAATTTAGAGAATAGTATGTACTACGTTTATTTTACTTGAAAAATTCCGTTATTTTACATTGTTTTGCATTTCGTGATTTTAAATTTTCAGAAAAATTTTCACATTTTAAGAGTGAGTGGTACCAGAAACAGGCACGTGTGAGCGAATTGGTTGCACAGAAACTATCAACTTTCTTCAAAAATGACAAAAATCGAAAAGATAAACCTCTGAAAAAATTCGTTATAGGGGGACAACCACTTCGTTATATGGAGAATATTTTGGATGTTATTTAACATTCCGATTAAAAATTTCGTTATAGGGAGAAATTCGTTGTAGAGAGACTTCGTTGTAGGGAGACTCTACTGTATATATTACTATTGTTCGTGACCTCTCGAACACTGCTGAACTGATCAAGCCACCTATAAATTGCTTGGACAATTGCCCCGAAACAATCTGGTAAAAATCTGATGAGTTGATGACTTATGATCTTCCGAAGTCTGGCTGCATACAGACCGATTTTCTCATTAATTTCAATCCTGCACGAAAAGAACTGATCTAATAAACCTATAATACGGGCTATGCTTTCAGGTTGGAATATTTCTGAATTATTTCCCATGCTCTCTTACCTTCCGTTATATAGGCAATCAAAGGTCGAAGATCCTTCGATATATTAAGATAGATAGTTGGAAATGCTTTGTTACAACGTTTTTTGTAACGAGATTTCTTCTTTTCGGTTGCATGATGCCCGGGAGGATTTTCCTTTCCTGAAACAATGTCATACACGTTACGACCCAACAAAATTTATGTCATATCTTGTTTCCAGCTAGGATAGTTATCAGATGTCAATAGGGTTACCTTGTCATTACACATGCTGCCCCCCCCCACTTAGCACTTCTTGGGAGATAAAAACAATTGTCTCAAAACTTTAAAGGAAAATATCTCTCCTAAGGGGTTTGCTCAGTCAAGCTTAAAATCCAATCGTCACTGCGGGACTCTGGCCCTTAATCAACCTTTGAAAAATTAACCTAAGTTGATAAATTTACCTTCTCTAGAAGAAAGAGATGCACACAGTGACGATGGAAACAATTTGAATTAAACTTGAAAATTTATTTTGACGAAACATGGTTGAAGACTTGTAACCAATAAAGGAAAAACAATACATGACATACAAAGAACTTCGGAATACTCATTCAGCTCGAGACACTTATCTTCTCTGGCAGAAAAAAAACATACTATTTCCTTTATATATGTGCGGCGACCAAGAAAAGATACATCTTCATTGATATGCTAATTCAAATCAATCAGTGATTCGAATCACCATATCATTCCAGTTAGCGTCGTTAACAATGCTGACCCACTAGAGCTAACAAGATCCTAAAATTGACGTTTTGCTGATGCTACTGATAACGAGGGAGTGGTCTCCCCTAAACTTTCTCGTATACTTCCCCAAAAAGTTGCTGTTTCCCCTCCCCCATGTGGATAAAAAAATTCGAATCTACTGTAACCCAGAATGCAATGACTATCAGAAGGTTTTTCATTGTAGATTATAGCGATTGTAAAATATTTAGGTAAAGAATCAAATTCAAAGAGATGCGTACCGATTAAAACGCATCTATCACACACTTCCACTCTTGCCGGCTCAGGGACAAAGTGACGTAATCCTTTCGCATGCACAGATATTGCTACCAGTACGCATGCGTATGGAGAATCGGATTAGAAAAATTAATTATACAATTTGAACGCCTTTTATAGACGATTGACACAAGAATTGGACACACATCTGCATTAAGGTAAGAAGGTCACATACCAAATTTTATTAATCTAAGTAATTTTGTTATGAAGTTATTCGATTAAAAATATGCGATTATACAGACCGACAGACAATCACCCTTCGACGGATTTGGTCCAAGACGATAAAACTGTGTACCAAATTTTATTCATCTAGCTATTCAAGTTTTTGAGTTATAGTGTTCACATGAATGCGGACAGACGGACAGACTTCCCGTAGACAGATTTTGTCCAAGATTGCATAGAAACCTACAAATTACGTGTAAAGATCACATGCCAAATTTCATCCATGTATCTCTAATAGTTTTCGAGTTATCGTGTTCACAGACAGACATGATTCCAAAATTGTGTTTTTCGGACTCAGGGAGGTCTAAAACGTGGACATTCGTCAAAATCTCGAGTTCGAATTTTTTGACGATTACGATACTTCTTCTTTGTATACTTCGTATACGAGAAAGTAAAAAGATGCGAGTTTTACTTTATTCCCAACAACTAGGTGTCTAGGACTTGTGCGTGCACTTTTAACTGTGACCTGTTTTAACTGTTAATCGAATGAGATCTTTTGTTTCGATTTCTTTTTTTTCTGGTAATAAATGTTTCGAATGGAACGGATGGCTTTGGTTATTTTCATTTTTTGATTACAGTAATATTTAAGGCCATGGTTTTTTAAAAACTATTTTTCTACCTTGTATTTATGAGTTGTTGATACGCTACGTAACAAATGATGTGACGTATTAGAGTCAATGAAGTAACGCGTAATTGACTTATTTCTTCTTTTAATAAGGATAACAGAACAAGAACATCAGTCCGTGTTCAGCACTCATCCCGCTTTTCATTTCTGAAAATCCTATCCGCATTTCATGATGGTTGATTCTGTATAAAAGATAAGATGAAGATGATTCAGGCTTCTTAACGATCTTATACATAATGTTCATGGAATAAACGTTATACATAACATTTTTTGAGTATTTTTTATTTTCTCGTATACCAAGTATACAAAGAGAAAGTATTGTAATCGTCAAAAAATTCGAATTCGAGATTTTGACGGATCTCCACGTTTTAGACCTCCCTGAGTCCGAAAAACACAATTTTGGAATCATGTCTGTGTGTGTGACCGTCTGTGAACACGATAACTCGAAAACCATTAGAGCTACGGGGACGAAATTTGGTATGTGGTCTTTAAACATAATTTGTAGGTTTCTGTCAAATTTTGGACAAAATCCGTCAACGGGAAATCTGTCTGTATGTCCGAAGTCATGCAAACACTATAACTCAAAAACTTGAATAGCTAGATGGATAAAATTTGGTACACTGTTTTATCGTCATGAATGTAGGTCCGTATAAAATTTTGGGCCAAATCCGTCAAAGAGCTGACTGTCTGTCGGTCTGTATAATAGCATACTTGTTCAACTCCATGCGCATGCTGTAAATGCCTGGGCAAAGAAGGGATACTCCGAAAACTTGGCAGTTTGCCAAAAACTAATTCTGGCGGCGAGATTTTATAAGGGAGCAAACATTTAGGGCGTCTCGTTTTACTTGCGTATTGGAAGCAATCTTTGCGCATGCGCAAGCTATTCTCCTGTTTTCTTCTCCGCACGCGGAACTTGCATTGCTAGAGTTTGATAAAAAATAAATATTGCGAAGTTTTAATTCATACGTATCTTTTTGAATATGATTCTTCACCTCAATATTTTACTATCACTATAATCAACAATGAAAAATCTTCTGATAGTCATTGCATTCTGGGTTACAGTTGGTTCGAACTTTTTATCAACGCAGGGGGAAGGGAAATGACAAAGGTTTGAAAAGTATACGAGAAAGTTTAGGGGAGGCCACTCCCGCTGGTTTCAGCATGAAACGCATTATCGTATCTTACGTTGATTTCTATGGGAAAAATTGTTTCTCATAAAGAGTAAGCTTTTGGAACGAATTATGCTCTTTATGCGAGGTTTCACTATACAACTAAAACGACAGCACGCAAGGGGTAAAAAGCTCGAGGTCCGTAGAAATCCGGTCCAAAAATCCACAGAAATTTTAATCTTATCCGTATTTTAAAGTAATCTTCGATAAACTAGGGAGAATCCGTAGCAGTTAGCATGTATGTAAATGCGTGGTGCCAGTTTTATGAGGCGCCATGGAGACAAAAACTTACTGCATTTATGCCATTAAGAAAAGACTGCATTTATGTCATTTAAAGAAAAAAATGTGAGGGGTCTAAAAATTAATACCTAGCCCTGGGCATCAACTACGTCTTTTTAGCCATTAATGAGGATTGGGTTAAAAAAATGTCATTATTCCTTGGTTGCCACTCCAATCTTTTGACTCTTTATAAAATTAAGTTTTCAATGATACTAGTTTAAATGGGTTTTTTCCTCTGATTTCCAAATTTAAAAAAAAAAAGCTTTTAATAATAGTTAACTATAGCAGAGTTCCCACTCTCAAGAGAAAATTCAAGGACTTTTCAAGGACCATAAAATTTCATATTTTAAACAGAAAAGTGCAAATGATAAATTTAAATAAAATATTTTCACCATTAATGATCAAATGCACCATTACTTTCTTGCTTACTACTTCTTGATGTTTAAGTGGAAGAGCAATAAGTTCATTTGTTACGATCATATTGTAGTTAAAAATACAAAACTTACAGTTCGAAGTGGGTTTAGAAATCACACCACACACACAGCTAGTTAGCCATAGCACAGCTACTCACACATACAGCTAGTTAGCCAAAGCACAGCTACTACTAGACGCTAGTTTCACACAAATTATTATACTGGGTGGTTACCCACTTCACAAACATACAAAGTTCATCCATCTAGCTTAAACTGTTTTTGAGTTATCGGCATTGGTGTAGTCGCAAAATAAGCAGTCCCGGAACGCCCTAACCTGGGTGACAAATATCGCGCTGTTTTAAGGAATCCGCCTACGTCGAAAACCCGTTTTCGACCGAAAATCACAATTTTTTTTTAATGTCTTATCTGAAAGCCTATTCTTTTAAGTTCTCAAAAAAACTTTTATTTTACATATCTGATGATCAGAAGTGAAATTAGAGACATTTTAGTAGAACATAACAGCTGAAAATGGAATAGTAAACAATAGGGTAAAGAAGCATTTTTCATTGTTTTTACCTAAAATATTTAAATTTTATTGTTTATTTTTTACTATTTTCCATATACCAGATACTATTTTGGAAGATTTTAAGTGTGAATATTTTTGTTTTATATGAGACTAGAGGGCTCTTCCCCTGCTCGTTAACCCCCAAGAGGATTGCTACGCAAACCTTGCTCGCTACAAAGACACTGCGTGTCCTAGAAAAAATATTGTAAAATCTTTATATATATATATATAATGTCTTCGTTTTTGTAGTCGTTAAACAAAAAACACAGGCCGAGTTATATACTAATTTCATTTTATTATCGGAGAGTGACGAAATGTACGTACATCTTCGTTTAAGTTTTAAGCCAAAAGTGAACAGAAGATCCCTGCTTTTTCTCAAGTAGGGATTTAACAGATAGACACGTGATCAAAGTGAAGGGAATAATAGCTATTTTTAGTATATTACGTAAGTGTTTTAGGGAAAATGCATGGCGACAATAAATCGCTGATTTCGCTAGTTGTGTGAGCGGGAAACGATTAAAATATTCTTTTAGCAATAGATATGCCAAAATGAGAGATTTAATATACCTCCAACGCGGGAAATAAAACGAAACTGGAGTTTAAGAAAGGCGTTTTTGGAATACATTAAGGCTTTAAAATATATAATATTACAATTTGAAATAAAATTAAGCGAGATTATTACATATACATATATATATATATATATATATATATATATATGATATTTTAATTTTTTAACTTTCCTAAATAATCTTAATGACACTTCATATTAAATACTTCTACTTTCATCATAATTAACGCACTACAACTTTCTTTACAAGTCACGAGGTTCTAAAAGGGAAAATTCCCTCTTCTGGGTACTTAAGCGTTCCGCGCATTCATTTCTGCCCTTTTTCACGCCGGCATGTAAGCTTTCAACAACAACGCGCCGCTCGGGCGTAAACTTCTAAATTCTGGTCATGGAGCTGCAAACAAATTAAATACTTTACTTATGAAGAAATAACGCCTGATGCCTAAATAAAAGAAGATTTAAACAAATATCGTCTCTTCCTTGATGAAAATGGACTGCCTTTCACTTTTTTAAAGCCTGATCTTTCATATATATATATATATAAACAGCTTTATTTTGCTTCTGATGATTTAATTTAAATCAGCACAGAATAAAATTCTTTAGCCTTAAGAAGATATTTTTCTTCAAATATAACTTACAAAGAAAATTATGAAGGTGTATAAATAAAGAAATGAATAAGGGTTGCAAAATTAAAACAAATATAATTATTCTAACAACAAATTAGTTTTAATATTATTAATAAAGAGATTGTGGTCTTGCATCTTATCACTCTGAACATAAGAAAAGACAGTATTATGAATAAATAAAAGTCTTAAGCTGATTTCCTTTTAATGCTTTCACTTTAATCAAGAAGGAATAAACTTTTTTGGCCCTGAAAAGGACCGTTTTTTATATAGTTAAAGCATCATGAAGTCAAATTCAACAGGCATTGATGTATCAGAGAATTCTCTTATATAAACATTTAAAAAAAAATGATTCAACTCTATCCACGATATATACAAACACATACATAAAATTATGAATATATGCATTGAAAATACAATATATTGTTCATCTGAATACTACAAAAAATTTCATTCCTGGATATACAAAACATGCTTTGAAAAGTTTCCATTATTATTCACTGTAACAGTCAGAACATCCTTGCATAAGACACTTGGATAGATGAAAATATCTCGATTTGCTGGGGGCTCTCCGTAATCTCCGACAAATATTGCGGCAACCTCTGTCCTTGAAGTAGGTGCATTATATCTGCGCAAGTCTAAATCTGGATGTTCCATAAAAACCATTTTAACATTTACAGCTGGATTAGATTGTATCAATTGATGCATCTGCAGACATGATTCAGCAAATGGATTTATGCTTCGTAAAGCGTCCAACTTCTCCATTACAGAGAGAAGGCAGACTTGATTATTCTCCAAACGTCTATTACTTGCTTCACGGGAGTCAGATATGTACAATTGTCCATGGCCAGGTTTGTTTCGTTCCTTTGAATAGAGAGGAGAAACCGTATGATAAATCTGACCATGTATACGGAAGCAATATAGGCCTGTTTCAGGAGGTGCCTTTGTTTCAGCCCCCATAGATGCAAAGGCTAATGCAGCATTATATTCTCGAACATGCTGTCGATTTTCTTGCTTCCTGTGAATTGCTGCAGAGTAATTCTTTGAGAAGATCAGGAGCTTCTGTCAGATTTGGAAGACGAACTTTCCCATCATGACAGCATTTGGTATATTTTTTACTCGAGTTCACTTCGTTTTTCCAATAAAGTGCACCACAAAATTCGCACACATCAGACATATTGCCACAGCTATGTTCCAGGACATTCACCTCAATTTGAAAATGAACACCATTTTCCCTTCGCTTACTAAGTTGATCAGAACGTTTTCTGGCTCGCCTAAGCCTATCAGCTTCATTTCTAGCTGATCTCCTTTGAAGCGTTTAATCAAAACTTTCATTTGAACGCTGTTCTCTCCTCCGTAGATTGTAATAAAGGTCTTGCAAACTCATTTACAAGAATTTAACGAAATGTGAAAAAAAAAATCACTTTCAGAAAGTCGTATTTCGTTTCGTAATGAATTATTAGTTTCCACCGTTGACAGTTGTAAACAAACCGGTAGTTGCCATCGGCAGAAGAGAAATTCACCTCTTTTTTCCGCCGCGTCTATTTCTGCCCTAGCGTTTTATATAATAGATTGTTGCAAATTTAGGCAATTCTCAATAATTGCAGTGTCTCGATTTTCCATTAATGATATAATTTTGTTAATAAATGTATGAAAAGCACATAAATTTTACTTATAACCAATATTAATCACTAAAAGTATCTCCAGATCAGTTAGCATGCATACAAAAGTTAATTGACTGAAAAAAATATTCAAATCTGTCGACGGTGGCTGAATGGTAGATAACGATAATGACTCATGAGGCTCACGTATACGACTAAGAAAGAATTTCCAGCACTGAAAATTTTTAAAAATGAACTAAGTTTGCAAAAAAGAAGGACTAGTCTACAAAACTGGGGAGTATTGAAAAACATTCTTTTTTCTTCTCATAGTAAATTGAAAACATAAACTTTAAACTCATTTTTCTCGAAATGCGATTTTTTCCAAAATTTTCATTTTTCAAACACGATAACTAAAATTCAATTTAAAATATCAGCCTGAAATTTGGCATACATATTATTTATGATATTCTCTAGGTAATGAACCAAAAGATAAATGCAATGATGTTCCATTAAAAACTTATGTAGCTTATGAGGTTTGAAAAAAGATAAAAATTCTTTAAAAATTCATGATTTCACACTTAAACTCTTATAATTTACATGTTTTTTTGAGATTTTGAAAAACCTTTGCTTCAGGACCTAGCCAATAGTTGAATGATTATATATACTAAAGCATTTTTCATTCTGGTCCTTTGTTTTTGAACGAAAGTGTTTGAAAAAAGGTCAAATTAAGTGCAAAAAATTCTAAGTATTTTCAAATATTGAAAAAAATATTTGATTAATATAATTTTTTTTCTATGATTTATTAAGTTTTAACATAAATGTCATATAAAAGTACAAAAATATTGCTTCAAATATCATTATTTAACAAAAAGACCTCCGAACGTTGTCGGATATTAAGAACGTTTTCACAATTTTTCTCATTTACAGTCGGACCTCTATTTTACGAAGTCGCTAAATCCCGAAAAAAAGTTCGTTATATGGAAAATTCGTTAAACAGAGATTCACCCTTTAAAATACTTTAAATTACACAAAACAGATTTTAAATTCATAAACACTAAATATTATTATTAAGAAAAATAATTAATCACTCGTTTATTTTGTAAATTAATATCTATTTGTTTTATATATCTTATCCATCAAAAAGAAATCTGCAAGGAAAACCAGAATAAAACAAAACATTTTCCGGGAATACACAGTATTTTCAATTTAAAGAAAATAATTTTATATTAAAATTAATGAATTTTAATAACATTAACGTATTTATTTCAACAAGTAATTTTAAGCATACATTACCACATGCGTCCTTAAATTTAATTACTGATAAGGTTCGAGGACACGGGACAGCTCCATTGAGGGCGAAAGGGGGATATTGAAAGATTTTCTAATGAAGTGGACAGTGGGGGGATAAAGGTTGCACCTCCTGGATGAAATGAAAAGAATGACTGCGATTTTACTGCTCTCGATGAGTTAGGAGACTGGTAAACTCAGTTCAAGGTCATTGATCACCACAAACTGTATTAAAAGAAAGAATAAGTTTGAAATGTTCAGAAATGTTTTGAGAAATAGGGAGAAAAAAAATATTGGGTCACAAGAAAAAGTTCGTTAAATAGAGAAACCACTTCGCTATTTGGAGGTTATTTTACGAAGAAATTCGCAACATGTTCTTGGTTCTAAGGAAAAGTTTGCAAAATAGAGAAATTCGCAAAATAGAGGTTCGTTAAATAGAGGTCTGACTGTATTTCTTTTGAAAAAAAAAAACAAGGAACGGCCTTAGGTTTCCGTCTCCCCTGGGTATTAGGTTCAGACAGGTATAATTAAAATTGTGTTTTCGAGATCAGGAGATCCACAAAAGGCAGTGGAGATTAATAAAATCTTGAAGTTGATATTAATAACGAATGCAATACTTTTCTCTTTGCATACTTCATAAACGAGAAAGTAAAAATCAGGAATTCATTCTTAATACATGTGTTTGCAGTGATCCATTTCTGACAAAGACATTGGAGTGGTTCAGCAAAATGCAACGATGGGAAAGCCTGCGCAAATTATCGCGAAGAAATGCTGTGCTAAGTCTAAACAGCTTTGCCTTGCATACATTGAATATACTTCCCTGAAAATTTAAGAAGACCAGCTTTATCTTTAGTTCATTTATATAATTTTATAAATTTTCTTCACATCAAAGATTAACTCCGAAACTCATTTTATTTTGTTCTACATATCAGAGAGAATTTAATCAAAAGCACACTAAAACTAATTTTGAGAAATTCTACTTAGTTTTTAACGGTACTGTAATTTTTTAAAAAGCAATTGGAAAAATTCGAATATTCATTAAATCAATTTGTTCAGTAATAAACCAAGAGAAAGTTAACGGGAAAAGATCATTAAGGTGAGATAAACACATTTGCCAATGCTCCTCAAGAGGTAATAATGTAAATATATGAAACCCATACACAGTGGATCATATTATTAACTTATCTCATTAAAATTAAAAATTGAAATACAGGGTGTTCATTAATTATTGTCGGGGTTTCCGTACCTCATAACTTTCGAATAAAAAATATTACTCAAAAACCGATTACGTATTCGTAAATTACAACTCAAAGAATTTTATTAATGATATTAAAAAGATTAATGAATTTGCACATGGCTGCCCTTCGTGGCTTGTAACACATCGAGACGAAATTTGATTTCCCTCCAAGGCATTTGTAGGCATTCAGATGAAGGCGGTTATGGAGAACGTTCCATATCGTCGTATGCGGCATATGTAACTGCACAGCCGCTTGTCTCGTTGATTTTCGTGGACTGGAAGTAAACGTTTCTTGGATGCGATCAACATTTTCCTGCGAAGTGCTCGGTCTTCCCGCTCCCTGTCGGTGTAGAACGCTACCAGTTTCCTGATATTGTGTTAACCAGCGTCTGATAGAATTATCCGAAGGAGGATCTTTCTTGTACGTGGTCCTGAAGTGACGTTGAGTAGTTACGACTGATTTAGTTTCGAAAAACCACAATACACACATTGCTTTTTCTTGCACGGTCGCCATTTTTATTTATGACGTCATAATTACCCAGACTGCAAATGCGCCAAGATCGCATTGTTGCCACGTAAAATTCTTTGAGTTGTAATTTACGAATACGTAATCGGTTTTTGCGTAATATTCTTTATTCGAAAGTTAAGAGGTACGGAAACCCCGACAATAATTAATGAACATCCTGTACTATAAAAGCAACTGAATCATGCGAAATAAATGCCTCTGGAACTCAATAAATAACACAATTTTGGCTCGAATAATGAGCACGGACATTTTGCTTATTTTTCAAGGACCCAATGAAAAATCGTGTACTTTTCCAGGGCAATTACTTGATTTCCTTTTTCTTCCAATGAGAGTTTTTTTTTTAAAAATTCAAGGCGTTTTCAAAGAACTGGGAACCCTGTGTAGCCATGATAACTTCTAAAGAAATAAATACCTTTACTGGTTTCAATGAATTAAGATACAGCACATTAAAGCAAAAATGCAATACTAAAAAAATTATGAATTTTCGGTCTGTAAAATTATATCTTTATTAAACAGAGAACAAAATTGCGCACATTGTGATTATAATTAAGGATATCATTATTCTGAGGTACAGTAGGGGAAACTAGGGATATTTGACACTACTTTTACTTTTTCTTAGCTTTCTCGTATATTTGAATTTTTATCGTCATAAAAATATTTGTTTTTAAGAAGGATAAATGTACTTAGGCTAAACTGATGTCTCATTTAATCATAAAATAAATACATTTCATGAAATCGCTTAGGGATACTTGACCCTACATACAAAGAGTATTTAAATTCTTTTGATAATTTGTATGCACTCGAAATTCAGATATTAGGTTAATACTACTAAATAATTAATTCAGTAGTATTTACAAAAGGTGTTTATTATCAAAAAATATTAATGAAACTAATAAAAAATAATATGGAATCAATAAAATGCAGATGTTATTAATAAAATATAGTTAATAAATTAAATTACTCTAGTCATTAAATTAATTCTAGTTATAAAATTTAATTAGTTCAAATTTTCTAAAAAAATTTAAATATTGATTTAATTAGATGATAATTGCATTGATTACAGCAATGGAACTGAGAACCTAGCAGCGTCGTTAATGCGTTTAAGAAAGGTCGGTTTTGAAAAATTAGAAAAAAAAAAGAATAGCATGAAAAAGAAAAAAAAGGATCTAAAAAATGTTGTACGAAGATAAAATTATAGAAGCTTAATACACTTACTAGATTCTTCTAATATTTAAAGAAAAATAAAAGCAAAAGAATAAAAATATATTTTAAGAGAAAACTCAAGTCAAGAAAGAAAGAAAGAAAGACAAATTCAATAGAAATGGCGAAACGTTAAATAAAACCAAATGTTGACAAATAGTTCGAGCAAAAGATTTTCTATTCAAATAATAAATAAATAAATCTTTCTTTCAGGTGAGGAAAAAATAGATCGATTAAATTTCAATTCTTTTTAAAATTCTTACTAAAATAATTATTTGCATTATTTGAATTTATCATATTAAAAAGAAATTTTATTCATTAAATAATTACTAACAAACAATTTTTAAATAATTATTCTTTATGTTTGAGTTTCCATATTGTTGAGAAACTTCACACACCAGAAAACTGCTCCTAACCACAAAATGTGCTTCGGTCAGCTACGACATCGAGGCTGCAATAGTTTTTGATAGGGGCAAGTATACCGAACTTTAATTTTTCTAAATAATCTAAAAATTAAACCACTTAGAATTAAGATTCTGAATAACATAGTATATCAACTTATCTTATATTATCTTATGTTTAATTGGTTTGAATGACAAATGTACTTGTTACGATTGAGATTTAGGTCACGATGTGGTGATTAGGTTGAATTAAGGTTGCATAGGTGGGTTCGTCATTTCCAATGATGAAGCCATGTTTTTAAAACAACTATTTTATTAAAACATTAAAACCATTTAAAAACACAACTAAAATCTGTCTTCACACAGCACCTAGCCGAGCGTGGATATTACTGCAAGTGGAGCATGCTATTACTGCAAGTGGAGCATGCTATTACTGCAAGAGAGAGAGATGAAATGCCTTTTATGCTCAGACACGCCCCTTACGTGACGTCACACTCAGTACAGTGCAGCTTGAAGTCAACAATTCAACTTTGACTATCAGAACAAAGATTGCATTCACCACAAACTATATAATCATTAACTGTTGAAACAGAGGGTACAGTAAAAGAATTGAATTTTGAACTGTTAAAAATAGATAACAATATATGTGTTTACTTATTTTTGTGGAATTTAATAGCATATATCTTTCTCTCAAACTTCACTGAGGGCAAAAAACTAAAGTTAGCTCAAACATTTATTTGATGGTATATAATATATAATGCTCCAAGTATTAGGTGACTCAAAACTGACTCTCGACATCAATTTACAAAACAACTACAGCATTAGGAAAAAAAAATCTATTAAAAGTTAATAGATGACATATCAGATCAATGGCTATCAATAATAGAGTTTAGGCTTATTTGCTGTTTATTTGATTAAAAAATGCAGGATCAAATGGAATAAAAAATAATGCAATAAAGCTAGGCATTACACTATCTTAAGGAAGTGGAAATAACGCAAAATCAGCTAAAATGGATGGAATGAATTATAAAAAAATGTTGTAATGATAGCCCAATGGTGAGGGGGAATACTAGGAAAGTCTCCCCCCTCTCCCACCAATATTTTTCAATCTAAGAATGAAGTTAAAGATGATTCCCCAAAAAATATTCCAAAAACTTATGCAAGTACATCTAAATCCTTGTAAGAGAAGGTCATAATTACAAAATAGAAATAGGATGGTAAAACCCTTTTTTTTTATAAATAGAGTCAGGTGAGTGTTATTTGAAAACAATTTGAGTGAAAGGTGACTATGTTTTAATACCTAAATGGTTTTAGAATATACTCAGAAACATCATTTATCATTCTTGAGAATGATAGTGATTTTGTTGGATGCTAAGCCAGCTACATCTCAGTAACCTTTATTGGGAAATATGGCAACATCAGGGCTGGGAAGAGAGCATTTGGACAAAACTATGCACAAAATGTCACACTATGTTTGTACTAATTGAAACATTTTGATCATACTAAAATTCTAAATAAATTTGGTGAAAATCATTACATTACATTTATTCATGCAGTTTTTCACAGGAAAAAAAATGGCCAATGAATGCTTAACTTATAAATAATAAACTTGTAATCGTGAAATTAACTTCATTTCTGTTATAAAATGGAACTGCATGCAATTATTACTATTCCTAAGGCCAATAAAAATTTTATAAAAGTATGCAATGAATCCATTTGTTAGTGGTTAAAATCATAAAGATATTCTGAAAACTTCCAGATAATTATTAAATAAAAGATATATATATATATATAAATGCTCTTTAAATAAATACAAATGCAAAGTGTAGATACTCAAAATATTGCTCTAAATTACAGAATATAAATAACATTCTGTTGCAGCAGAACTTAATACCATCTTAATACCAATTGATATAAATATAATGTCTCCAAAATTTATTTTAAAATGTAACTCTCCATATTTACTATACTTGCTTTTCATAATTTATCTTAAACATTTATATTTTTGAAAAACAAAATGCTATTAAAAAATGAATATACCTCAGTTTTGGCAGCCGCTGTTAATCTCAGAAGCTAGCTTCATAAAATTGAAAATATATAATCACTATATAAAAAGAATGCACATCTCAAATACATATAATTTAATATGCCATAGCTGTCATTCTAATTCTGAGAAAAAATTACTGGCATCAATTTTACGTATGTTAAGTACTATTATGATTAAAAACACAATGTATGGAAATAAATCGCTTTGCTGCTTATGGTGATTTCCGTTGGTATTTTCATGTGTTCCAGTGTCCGATTATCAAGTAGGCAACTATCTAGGGGGCCCTGCAACTTTCGGCGGCCTCAGGCATCGAAATTTTTTCCGGCACTTTCAGGGTTATTTAATTTGTGTAATTTTATTTGGTTTACGAGGACTCTATTTACTCGAACGTAGTTAAATTAAAATTAAGTACTACTTAAATTTCAAAACACTATTCTTAGCAATTTTTTCATGTTTCAAATTTCACTTGAAGGTATGTGCGGTCAATATTTTCCCTTACAGTTGACAGATTGACTCCTGAGTATCAACACTCCTGTCAAATTTTGTACATAAGTATTTGGAATGTACTAAAACAAATTTTGTTGCTTTTTTTTTACCATTTTGTTAAAAAATTGATTTTTAAATGTAAATTTTTTTAAATGCGAGATAATGAAACTAACTTTCTTGAAGTTGACCAGCAATTAAATTTCATATAAAATTTTCAAAACTATTTAAATAAAAACTGCTTATATAGATATTAAATTAAAATCAATTAAAAGATCTGACTTTGGTAGCTATGGAAGGGGGAGGGCCCGTAAATTGATTTGCCTAAGGGCTAATACAGGACTTAATCTGGCCCTGTTGTGTTCTGTTCTACATTTTTTGATATTTAAAATGAATACATCAAGGAATACTACTTGGATAGTGAGCCTATGATTCTTGAACTTCCATAGTTTTTTTTTTCAGTTTTATATCACGGATGTGAATATTTCTGTTGAAATATTGTCAATTTCATTTATTTTATTTTCACATCATTCAGCTCATTCTTTGGTCCTTTTATATTGCTTTTTTGTTAAATGTTTACATTTTTCAGTTTCTTTTTAAATAAATTTGTTTAAAATAATTGTACTTATTAACCTTTTCCCAATTACAACCTAATTTTTACAATTACTCTCTTAAAAATTGATTGTTTTGTCCTTTTCATCTGATTGCGGTTCAAAATTACGAAGTACGCCACAAAATAGTAGGAAAAGATTTTAAAATGTTCTTTTAATTTTGAGATGGGATTACGCTGAATTAATATATGGCATGTCCATTATGAATAACTATAATGATTCAATGTTGCTGTAAAATCAATTGACGCTGCTACACTGTTTTTCATTATCTGCGATATATAAATATATCTGAATTTATGAGATATGCACCAAATTTAAAATGCAAGATTATTGTTAAGAAAATCTAAGCTGATTCTATCTCCATTAAAAAAGTGCAAAACACAATGCGCTGTTATTATTTTTCGATGAATTTAAAAATTGTATCTCAGTTCTTGTTGAGTAAAAATGCACCAGATTTGTATCTATAACCTAACTCTTTTATTTAAATTAATATTATTATTTATATTATTTTTGAATTAATATTATTTATATTATTCTTTAAATTAATATTATAATTTATATTATTATTATGATAATATTATAATTTATATTATTATTATGATAATATTATTATTTATCTATATTAAATATAATAATATGGAAGAATTTTTTGCGATAATCACAACATGTTACTTTGTTTCTCTTGCAGGGCTACTGCTAAGATGGTTCACCATTATGTTAGAAAATCAGATAGAGTGAATGCTTCTTCTTAAGCAATGACAGCTGCTGTTTTAGGAGTGAAGCTGTAATGATGAAAATTGTGACGATGAAGTCATTTTTAATTCTGTTTTCAACATAAAACTTATTAATTTTGTAGTTTCAATCTCTTGGTTTTTTTTGCTTCACATAATTTTATAATTTTATGGTTTCATCAAGGAATGGTGATGAAAGAGATTTTCCTTTACGATATCTTGTGTTATCGTTCGCAGGAAATGAAAAGTAAAATGTGATAAGATTTTTTTTAATGTTTCTTCAATTCTACCTTACCAGAATATTAAATAAGTGATGTGGCCCAACTTACCCCGTAGTCGGGGCAGGTTGGGCCACGCGACTTGGTATCAGTTTCAGCTTTTAAATTAATATTAATAGTTAATATTTTGAAATGTTATTATGGTGAATTCTTCCTGAAGGTACACTGATAGCGTTTGCATTAAAAAAATTTAAAATGTTGAATTGTAATTTTTTTAAAATTCTTAGAAGAAAAAACGGCCCAACTAGCCCCGGTCTACCCTACTCGTGATGCTTCAAAACTAGATGTTAGTATAACTAAAATAAGCTATTTGTGTCGTGTAGCTGCAAAAGTAACCAACTCCACTGTTCAAAAATACATTTTTTCAAAGTTTATATGTCCATTTGACCCTCTTAACATCTCACCATCAAAAATTGGTAATTAGAATACATTGCCGAAACGCTTCGAATGCCATGCAGTTTATTTTTCAAATCTCATTTTGACAAGATGTGACAGAAAATCCACTTTTCTCAAAATTTTCTTATTTGGAGATAACCACTTTTGCAGCTACACTGCACATTTGTAACTAATTGTGTCTTACTTGAAAAAAATTGCGTTGTTTTTAAAAGGAATTAATATGATTCAAATTAAAGCAAGAATTCTTTCTATTACCTTCTTACTTTAAAGAAATATTTAAGAAACTATAATTTATATTTGAACTTTCTTTTTTAGTTTAAGAGGAAGAATGCCAGAAAAAAACAACCAAAACTCCGATGAAATTATAAACACTTTTGTTTCGTTTTCAAGTACGAGATAAATGGAATGAATCTTTTATTTATACATTTCTAATGTATCAAAAACAGTGGCGAATCCAGGGGGGGGCTATCGGGTTACAGCCCCCCCAGAGCCTAGCCAGAATTCTTGATATTATTTAAAATCATTAAAACTGTTTTTTCTTAATTTCCCTCTTTTAAAAAATAATGAAAACGTTTCAACATTGCTTTCTGGCTTGACAGGCTGGAAAATTTTCCTATTTTTGTATTCATTCCACTTGTACTTGTAGCTTTGGCGCGGTCGAAGACATTTTTTTGGCTAGTTATTTCATTGTAATTTTTATTAAATAATATAAACTATTGTAGTGTTCTTTATGATTCTTATTGTCAGGTGAGTCAAGTCTGTAAAGTTAAAGAGTTTTGGTTTACTTTAGCCTTGAGGTTTGACATTCGTCACGACGATAAAAAAATTTTATGACCTCCGCGGGGCCCAGACCCGAATCCTAGATTCGCCACTGATCAAAAGTTTCACACAAACAACTGCTTGAATTCGCTCATCTGTTGCACTAGAAAGCAAAAACAAATGACTGAGCTCGCGGCAGAAAAACCGCACGTGCTGCCGGCCGTGGTTTCGATAAGGCCGCTGCGGGAAATGGCCGCCGCGAGAAAACGGAGGAGAACCGCTCGTGTGGCCGTAGACTTAGGGATGGGGAAAAACCTACTGGTTTAAACTGACTTTTTTTGTTGCGGTTATTTTTTTGCCCCGGTTTAAACCGATTATTATTTTTTTAAATCCAGAAAGGGGAGAAAAAACGTGCCGGAAAATAAGCTCGATTTTAGGTTTGACTAGACTAAAATTTACCAAGTTATAAAGCTTTGAATTTCTTCATCTTAAGCCAATCACCGACAACCGCTTTCTCGAGGCATCTGTAAGTTGGTGGATTACTGAAAGAGTCTTTATGAACAGATAAATATTGGCCAATGGATTGATTTCCTGCAAAAACAATACTAATAAAAAATTTTATCTGCAAACGGCGTCTGTTTCTTGTAGCCAAAATATATTTATCTTTAGTCGGAAGTTCCAATGAGAGGTGTCGACTCAGGGATCAACACATTGCTGAAAGAGTCTTTATGAGCAGATTAGATGATAAATATTGGTCAATGAATTAATTTCTTGTGAAAACAATGTTAATAAAAATTTTTTGTCTATAGTACTTATTTATTGCAATAATTACTAATTTATTATCATTACATATTGTATTACAGTAAACTCCCGATCATCCGGCATTCAAGTATCCGGAAAGCTCAACTAACCGGAAAAATTTGAAAATGAGTTTTTCTAAAAAATTTACATCTGCGCGCCAAAATTTAGCACGCGGACAATTTATTTCTGGAATGCAAAGTCCGTTCCCGCACGGAGGAGCGTAGAAGGAAAAAGCAAACAAACAATATACAGTACTGTGATTTACACAGACTTGTTTTATGGGGTGGGTGGGTTCAAAAGCAAAAGTGAGAACCAAAATAATAATAATAATAATAATAAAAGGTCCTCACCTTTCGCCGAAAAATAAGACCTAAAAACAAAATCGACAAAAAAAGGCAAAGAGACAGAGTCGGTAAAAAAAAAAGCTCATGGGGGGTACTCCAGATTAGTAAGTCTCTTTCTTTTCCTTTATTTATTTACTCTCCAAATACCGGCAGATGTTGATTCCGATTACGTAATAACAAGCGGAGGAGTATTGGAGGTGCGCGTATTGCGCAATAACCCTTGCGATCTTCTAAAAGATAATTAGTTTTGATATTCAATCTGGGATTTGTTTATGATCAATTAAAAGAGTTCTATTATGCTTGCTGAGTAGAATATTTTTCAGTTTCGTCGGCTATTTTTATATGTTTATATTTTTACAATCTATATATTTACGATAAAAATTCGGCTACAGATCATTTCTTTTTTCATCATCAATTTTAAATTAAAATCTTCGTAATATGCTTTGTAAATACAATGTTATGGAAGAAACAGAAGTATTATATTTAATGCACATTTCAAAATGACAAAAACAAATTATTTGGCCGAAAAAATCTTTAAAAAAAAGGCTACAATTTACTCACCCCCCCCCCTCCATTTTCCCCGTCACACACAACTATCCGGACTTTTCAGGTATTCGGAAATCGGAGTTTCCCGAACATGCCGGTTAGTTAAGCTTTTACTGTAATTACTTATTACATTAATTTTTTATTGTATTAATAACTACTTATTATATATTATTAATAATAATAAAATTCTGTCCACAAACATTGCTTTAAAAAAAACAACCGAAAACCGTTTTTTTTTTTCAAAAACTGGTTATTTTAAGCTGTTTTAACAACCAGGTTAAACCGGATGTGAAAAAAAACCGGTTTAACATTAAACCGGTTTTTTTTTTTGCAAGAACCGCCATCCCTAAATGCGTTTTTTTTTAATAAATGGAACGCTAGACTTAGAAAGCCAATAAAACTTAAATTTTTTAGATAGGATTTCTTTTAATAACTTTCCAGTTTATTTCAAGACATGTAATATCAGTATATACAAAATATTATTGGGAAAAATGTGACTTGAGCATTTATGGATTAAAAGGCTCCAGGGAAGCCACATATCTTTTAAGGAAAGTTATCTGTCTGTTTTTAAATTACCGAGATGGAAAAATTTAAAATGGATTTTGGAAATTCATCGTCTAGAAAGATCTCCTGTAATTACTTTTCCTTTCTTGCGGAACTACGCATTTTATGTGAGAAATGTATTTGTTTCTGCGCGTGGGAGAAAAAGTCGAGTAGCTTTAGTTTAAAATAATCGCTTCTTCGATTTGCATTTTCGATTTTTTTTTATTAATTTCGAATTATAGCATACGAAAGAAAAATAATTTAAATCACTACTAAAATAGGTCTCACGATTGTTTTCCCTTCTTTTGCTTTTATTACGTACTTTTATTTAATTTGACTTGTTTCAGGTTTGTAACAGATGGAAGTTTAGAATTAGATTTTCCCTCACTTCCTGATGCGGTAAAAATTAGAAATTACAGTAAAATCTCGATTAACCTTCACTCGTGTAACCGTCAGTTTCTGTTATCCGTCTTCATCTAAAATATAAAGCTCGGGCCTCAAACACACAGAAGGAGATGACAGATTATTTTAAAGTAATACAGGTTTATTGTATCACAATACATTTCTGTACTGTTATCCGTCATCGTCTAAAATCGAAAGCTCGGGCCTCAAACACACAGAAGGAGATGACAGATTATTTTAAAGTAATGCAGGTTTATAGTATCACAATACATTTCTGTACTGTTATACGTCATCGTCTAAAATCTAAAGCTCGGACCTCAAACACACAGAAGGAGATGACCGATTATTTTAAAGCAATGCCGGTTTACAGTATCACAATAGATTTCTGTACTTTTATCCGTTATCGTCTAAAATCTAAAGCTCGGACCTCAAACACACAGAAGGAGATGACCGATTATTTTAAAGCAATGTCGGTTTACAGTATCACAATAGATTTCTGTACTCTTATCCGTCATCGTCTAGAATCTAAAGCTCGGGTCTCAAACACACAGAAAGTGATGACAGATTATTTTTAAGTAATGTAGGTTTATAGTATCACAATGCATTTCTGTACATTGCTACTCTTTTATCCAAGTTTATATCGATAGTTTTGTAAACTTAAATACCACATGTATGCATTATTCACTTTTAAAGGATTTTATATTCACTTTCGTTCCAAGCCAGAAATGAAATCCTGTTACTGTACATACGTATTAAGAGATTTCTGTAACCGGCAACACACAAGTGCATATGGAGTAAAACCTCGATTAATCATCACCATTATTTGTTAATTTATTTTAATTATTATTATATAATTTATTTAACCATTATTTGTGTTGCCAGTGACATTACGCTGTTTGAATGTTTTTAGAACTTAAATGTCAGTTAATCGATAAATTTAATTAAATTTTGATTCCATACCAGTGGTGCCACCTGTTAATAAATATGAGTCAAAACTGATTTCAAAATTCTATAGTAGTCACAATAATGAATTACTTTTCCAAAGCCCAAAAATAGAAAATAATTAAAGTTAAATAATATTCTACTGATGAAACTGTGTTTTTTAAAAACTATTTTTATTAAATTTAATGTGATCTTCGAAATGCTCGACATTGATTCCATTGCATCAGAAAGATAATATTAGTATACATTCTGAAAATGCCATTAATTTCTTCGGTAAGAGAAAAAAATTCTTGCAAGGCAATTCATGTGTACAGGATAAAAGTCAAAATCACCGCGCCAAATTCTTTTCGAACCCATAGCAGATCTTGCTGGAGGAGAAAGAATAATCATCATAGCAAAAGGCAAGGCAATTAACATTTAAATGTCTAATAACCAATTGCATACCGAGAATAAATCGGGCGTGGTGGCTTAGTGGTAGCTTCTCGTGTTCAAAACCCAATTACACCGAAGATCCGCCCTGTATGAGACCTGTTGCACGTTAAATCATATGAAGGAAGCCACACGCCCTCCCTCTGGTACGGTCCGGACCCACCCACCCCGGCACGACCCACCCAAGGAAGGGTGTAAAGTCGGGAAGGGACCAGAGGGGAGAGAACAGCATCATCATCGGGAAGAATTATTAGGTCAAATTATACAAAAGGTGCACACGCATTGCCAGAACAGTGACAGTAATTATATGGAAATTGTATTTTTCCAGTCTAGCATAATAGCGAAATTTTAATTCCTTCCTAATAATATTTTTTCTCTTTCCGAACGAGCTCATTTGAATAATTGTTGTGTCAGCGGAAAGATATCGAAAGATAAGACCACGCGCTATTGCCTCACTAATCACGTGATGCGTAGGTGTATCTCTCCGGAAAAACGGAGAGTTAATGTTTAATCCGTATGATTTCAGGGAGGCTTAACTCTATGAGCCCTAATCCGCCTCAAATCGCCCCATTCGACAGAGACCGGACTCAGGCGGTTTCGGGTGCCTGGGTGAATTTTACAGGAGAAAAGTGGTTCCTTTCTTTGTGTACAATTGATCGCCCAAACTTGGGCGTCGTCCTCCTGGAATTTCTATAAAGAAAGTAAGGATTCCATTCTGTTTTCGCGAATGAAAATTTACTTCAGTTTTTGAGGCACTGGAATTCTCACTCTAGCCGGGTTCAGAGAGTTAATGAGCTACGGGGTTTTCCCCTGATAGCACGGCGGTGATGGGCGACGGCTAACTCCTTTAAACTAATGTAAGTGTACTATAAGCGTTACGTAGTGTTAAAATCCTAATAATGTCTAAACACTAAATCTCTCTCTTGTCAAATATGCAAATACTTAATCTCTGTAAATATCTTTCACTTACGTTTGTGTTAATAAATTTAATTGCTGTTTAACTGAGTTTTCCTTTTGATCTTACACCCTCTAGATGTGAGATTAAATTAGGCCTCAGTTAAAAGATAGGAAGAATTGATTTACTGTAGATTTTGGGTCCTTGCCCGGGATCTTTAAAGATTGAAATGTAAAATTACTACAGAATTGGTTGCTACAGCCGGGAATTTATCCCGCAACTACTAATTTACTAAAATTACATCACAAAAACTGGGTGACAACAACTGTTCAGTCCACACCAGCTGGGAGTAGCAACTGCTCACCCATCTAGTGTGGGGAGTGCTTACTTATATAGCCAATGATAAAAATATAAGATAAAAAATAAATTGATAAAGCTATAAAGAATATACTTGTTTGTACATACGTGTATGTAAAAAAAACTGTTCTGGACAAAGATTCCTAAAATTCTAAAATGTTAAGATCTATTCTAAGACCCCCCCAAAAGACCCTAAAGACACACTAAAAGCACAATAAAAAAAAGGAATACAACAACACAAAACACACGCAAAGTGAAAATCTTTACTTACAAAATTTTAAAATAATTTTACAATACTCTCGCGATCAGACATCTCAGATTAGAGTATTAAAAAAAAACCTCCAAAATTCTTAAATATTAAAATCCATGCTAGGACATCTCCAGAGAGACCCCAAAGTCACAACAAGGAACATAACACATCAACAAGAACAACTCGCGACATACATAAAATAAAAATCTTAAAATAATTCTAAAACACTTTCATAGTCAGGCATATCCAAAATGCCAGGGAGGTAAAAGCGAAAAGAGTTAAAATTTGGCCTTTAAGATTTAAATCGGTTGATTTAATGTCACCAGTTCCTAATACCAACGACTGCCTTCCCACTTTGCCAAACCATTCCTCATGATTTATAAGTGTCATCCAAAAGTAAAATATAAAACTTCAATATAAATCAACAGGAACATAACACACCAACAAGAACAACTCGCGCGACATACATAAAATAAAAATCTTAAAATAATTCTAAGACACTTTCATAGTCAGGCATATCCAAAATGCCAGGAAGATAAAAAGAGAAAAGAGTTTAAAATTTAAATCGGTTGATTTAATGTCACCAGTTCCCTATACCAACGACTGCCTTCCCACTTTGCCAAACCATTCCCCATGATTTATAACTGCCATTCAAAAAAGTAAAATATAAAACTTCAATACAAACAGGGATAAAGGTATAATACAGGTTGCCATCAAAGATGAGAGTACAAACACATGATCTTTTAAGCAAAATTAATTAAAATATTCTAATAAAAAGAGACCAGATCAAACCCAGCCCAGAGGAACCCGGCACCTTACCCCACCAACCGCTTCCTCATAAAATGAGGAAAGCAGAGGGCACAAAGGAATCAGGGGGAAGAATTCAAGCCAGGTAATAAAGGTAAAAAAAGTTTAAAAGGTAGAGTCAAATAGAAAAATAAATGGTGTTCTCCAAAGGAAGTGTCAGTTCTAAAAACCAGAGCAAATCAATTTGTACATAAAAAAAGAGTAAAAACTCCAACACTTTTAATAAAAACAATAAAATGTACTAAAATATCAACAGACACAATAAAATCAAGTGGGTCTTCATATCTTTGTTACGTAAATCCATTAATAAAATGTGCTGTGTTCTTCGCGGAAACAGAATTTTTAATTATTGAAACAGTTAGAAATGTATTTAAAATCTATTTAAGTTGCATCTATTTTGTTTCATTTCATTAGTTTTGGGAAAAAAATTATAAAAGAAATTTGGTGTGTCGTCTTGAGATCAAAATATTAGATTTGTATCAAGTATTAGCCCCAATTGTTAGAAGGTTCACAGTTCAAACGTCATTTTCTCTTCTATACTGGAAAGTTTGACACAAAACGCTCCATGTCGTGGGGAAGAATACTCCAGTTTGTTACTTTTTGATTTCCAAGTTTCTGCAGCCTATTTTTCTAATTATATATCCAATCTCTTTTTACCAAATTGCCCGAGATACTATTGCCCACATTCGATTATTGAATATAAATAGAAGCAAATCAGCTTCACCCAGCTTTATTTTACTCTATTTCCTATTCTTTTATTTTAATCAACTAGTTAAGTATAAAAACAGATGATCGAAGATCCATTCAGCTAACAATATAAAACTAATTTTAACTTTCAATTTTTATACTAAATTCTAATTAAAGTAGAATCACCCAAGAAAGCAGGAAGTTAAATAACCAAAATCAGTTCCATTTACTTCCCTGTAGTATGGCCATATATATATAAGACGATGAACATTGACTATCCAATGTAATTTACAGATCCAAAATATTGCATACCTTTCGTAAAGACCAATATGAAGCATATGTTACGAAAAATGACAAACCTGGTAAGTCCTTTTTCTTAAAAATCTATTTGGTGAATTCTTAGTTTAGAAAATGAGATGGTTCTGAAGTTAAATTAAATTTTCCCATTTACCAATAATCTTGTTCGTGCCGAATGCTTTTAAAATTGCTTATTTCAAGCTTGGAAAACTGACACAAAGTGTTATTAAACATTCGAAACGGCAATTCGGTGGCATATAAACGATACTTTTTAAAATATCTATAATATTTTCATTCAATGGGAATGGTAACACTAAATATAACAATCTTTTCTATAGATGGAAACAGATTATAATGAATAAAAAAATTAAAAGTTTAATTGATTCTCACTAATTCTATAATAGAAACTTCCTTGTGTCCCGTGATATGCGTGAGAAAAATTAGAAGAGAATAATTATAGTGAGTAATTTGTTTTTCTATAGCCTACACACTATTTTCGAATTTTCATTTTTATTTGTATTAATGATATTTGAATGGTATTTTAAACGAAATTTGAAATTTACATTCCAAATATTTTTGTTCTGCTCATCTTGTTTTCATTCGTCACGTGAACACTTATTCCACGCAGATAAAATTAATTAAATGTAAACTTTCTTAAAAGAGCAATTAATTTTCTGAAAATGTCTGATCCTTTCCAAAATCTGGTGATTTATCTCGAGATTGAAAGAACTGCTGTCTCTCTGTTCTCCTTTCCCAGAAAAATTCATTTAAACAAGTTGGAACTTTAATAAACTCTGGCGGGAAAGTAACAATTTGCTTATTTACTCCAACTATTTCCCTCTCAATTAATTCTTAAAGCTCTGACGTCTGTTCCCTTGTTTATATTCGGAAGTTTACAAAATTTTGAACATTTTTCAAGCTTGAGTTTGATTCCATTCACAAGAGCGGACTGAAAACAAATTCGACAAATGACAGTTTCAACTTCCGCTGTTATAAATTTGACTGCATTTATGATTTCCGTGCAAATGATTCTGTTACTGGCAATCTATGATGCCTAGGCATTCTAGTATGAAATATGAGAATTATTTGAATATGTTATATACTTTCTCTAGGCATTGTATGTGGTGCATAGGCATTCTATAGAATGACAAATGCTATGTAGGCAAAAAAAAAAAATGAAAATAACACCATGACAAGGCTTTTATTTAAAAGACGTGCATTCTACTGATATAAAAATGTTATTTAGAGAAAAATAATAAAAGAGCGGCATCTTTTTTTTTTTCAAAATACTTAAAGGAAAATGAAAGTTATACATGACGAAGTTTATGCTTTTTTTATTAAAAAAAACAAAATAAAATATGAAAGTTCTTCTTGCAGCAAGAAAGGAAATAATTTTATTTTGAATTGCACTTAACTTTATTTCTTATAAAAAAGTAAAACAGAGTTAAATTGGTGATGTATTTCATACTTTGTCAATTTGCCATTTGGAAGATTTGCATTTGTCTAGAATGCTCAGGAAATGAGTGAAATATTAATCGCTTCATACTTTGCCTAAAAATACCCAGGCCTTCTATAGAATGCTGTATTTCAAAATTTGTTGGTAACACTTCAATGAAAATGATCCAGAAATCGGTGTACTTGAATGTAATTCCTTTGTTTGTTAAAATAGAAAATACCATAAGAGCATTCTAAAGAAAATTGCATTTCATATTTTAAATTGAAAATTATATTTCTTTAAACTTGTAACTTGCATTGTGTAAACAGTCCAACACGCAGGATAATGGAGAATGAAGGTTTATTCACAAATATGCAGGAAAACACGTAGCACAGGTAACAGGAAACAATAGATCTTGCACAGATTAGCAACGTAAACAGACAATAATTCACAGCTAATAACAGTTCAGTACTTTGAGATTTAGCAAAACAAACAGTCAGCAAATCACAAAATCACTAATAACGACAATAACAGCACTTTCGATAGCGCTTAGCTCACCAGCTTTCTAGCTCGAGTTGCAGACGGAACTCCAAAGTAGTTCCAATCGATCAACACACCTCTCTGATCCAAGCGCGGCCCTTAAATACTCTCCCCGACAGGCCGTGACGTCACATGGAGTTTTCTCGTACATTCAAGCGTATTTTCTTTCCTAATAGAGATATCGAGAAAAGGATCGCATTTTCTAGAATCATCGATTTGCCACCAAGGTCACCAAATTTGTATCCAAAATGGTCGCCAAGGTGAGGGGTCCAAGCCTTGCCATCCTGACTTACCCCTATAAAACTCTCTTCCCAAACATAAGTCTATTGAAGCAGGAAAGCGACATTACACTTTTGCAACAATATAAGGGAAAGGAGGATAAGAATACGCACCTAGTGGAATTTTCATTATAAAAATGAGAATTGAAAAGTTAGAGCCTCGAAAATATACTGAATCATAGTTTATTAACGTAGAAAGAAGGGTATAACTAAAATTAAAATTTTATCTTTAAAAAATATATATATTACGAAACGCAAGGGAAAAACAATGCCAAATGCCTACTCTTACCCGACGTCGGGTAAGAGTACACAGGATGTGAGGCCAAGAGTGGCGGGCCGAAAAAGTCGAAGTTTCTTAGATCTTTTTGCTGTAGTGCGGAAAAGTTGCGAACTCCTATCATTAAAAAGTGTGTAAAATCTTATAACTCTGAATTGATATCGTCTGTCGCCTCAATGGGCAGAAAGTTGTGAAAATTGGACTAAAAATGGTTAAAATTCAAAAATTAATAAAAAATCTCAGATTTCGTTGATCGTTTTGCAGTAGTGCTTAAAAGTTACTATTTATTAACAACAACACCTTTACAAAATTTCTGAATTATAGGTTAATATCTACTGCCGCCTCAACGGCGCTGAATATTGGAAATTAAAGGCGAATTACACGTTTTACTATCATTATAATGCGACTAGAAACTTGATTAAACCTTTGAAACATACAAAATTACAAACGAACTATTTTTCGTAATAAAAAAGCCTAAAAAAAATTAGCCTAATTCAAATATTGTTATTTCCGAAATTAAGAAATCATAATTTTTAATATTTAAAAATAGCAAAAATCATAAAATTTGAACCCATAATTCATAAAATATTGTTCCCAATCTCATTTTTTATAATAATAATAATAATGATAAAATAAAATGCAAAGTTTTGTTGGAATGGCTGCTTCAAATTACAGAGCGGATAAGAGTACGCATATCTGCTCTGTGCGTACTCTTAGCCGCCGATGTATTGCTTCTCTAAATCGTCCATAGATTACAGTAGCATTTACTAAAGTTAAATTCTAATGTGGCCTCGTTATTCGGAAGGGAACAAACATCACAATGATATTTACTTTGAAAGCAAGCATTAGTCCTTTATTTACAAAATATTAAGAATTCTTCACAGAAATACATGCTAACATAACGAAATCATATTTTACCTGATAAATAAAAGACGGCAAGGATGAGAATAATAATGGCGGTCTCTTGAGAGAGCTGAAAACAAATGTGTTGATATGATCACACTGGCTTCTGCTTGCACTGTTGCCAACAGGGAAAAAAATCCATGCGTACTCTTACCCTCCTTTCCCTTATATAATTTATGTTTTTAAGTTTGAATTTTTAGGTTAAAAGAATAATTTTTATTTTCTAAAATCTAGAGAAAAAGTGTTTTTGTTAAAAAATTTCGACTTCGAGATTTTGACCAATCTTCACTTTCTACACCTTCTAGAGTTTGTAAAAACACTTTTGGAACCATGTTTGCATATTTGTGAAAAATGATACATCGGAAACGAAACGAGCTAGATAAATGAAATTTATCTAGCTCGTTTTGTGTCGTTGATTTGTCATGTCGTCTTTACACTCCAAGTATAAGTGTGTATCAAGTTTGGAGAAAATCAATCAATCAGTCCGTGTGCAGGTAAACACGATAATCGACACACGCCCTGATCTGCATGGATTGAATTTGGCTTATGGTTTTATCAATAGAATTCTAGATCTCTATCAAATTTTGTACCAAATCCGTCATGGGGGTGACTGTTTGTGCATTCCTGCGTGTGCCCGTCCCTTTCTTGTATGTCCAAGAGTGGTGTTCCTGGCTCCACAAAAGGCGGGTTTTCATTTGAGATAAGTTGAAGCGGTCGCTAACTGTTGGTCGTCGGGCGTAAATATTCTTCTCCGCTAGACACTGCATGCGGTCATTACTCTTGGGTAATTTTGTGTGATCTTCCTTGATGGTGTTACTTGTAATTTCGAATTAATCCATAACTTGAAAATAACCATTCGAAACACTCCCATCCATCGAGGGATGTACGCTTGAGACAGGTCAGCTTCAAGCCTAACGATGGCTCTCCATAGGCATCCATCGATCGAATGATTATGAGAACTGATAATTATTGTAATCGACCAGTCTTGTTATTTTTCGTGGAAGAAACTTTTTGGAGCATGAAAGAATTCTAAAGATGAAATTCACAAATTATGAAAACGGCAACGATTTCCTTAACAAATTGACGTAGGGAAGCTTTTAATGAACCACCTGTCCGATCGTGCGTATCTCCGTCCGATATAGGGGTTAGTGTGCTTGCGTTCCAACTGTAAGAACGCGGGTTCGATCCCCGGCTCGGAGGAATTCGGAGTTTTGTCACAATCTACAACGAAATCGTACAAATAAGTTCAATTGAAAATTATAATCAAATTGATTAAAATTAATAAGCCTTGATTAATAATTATTCCTAATTGATCTAATTAATTGGCATTCCAGATAACTCTAAGATGACGTCAGAATAGAGGGGAATAAAAAAAGAGATAGGACCTCTCAGTATGGGCGCGGCTTCGGAGGGGGAAAGGGGGTTCTATTTTGTCCGCCGAAGGAGGGCTCTTAACAACCTTTTGAAAGGCCTGAAACAAGCTTGTAATAAAAACTTGAGAAAATCTTACAGAAAACCTTGTTCCTTGTTGACTAGCTAACCTTTCCGCTACCTTACCGAAAGGTTCAACCCTTGTCATGGAAATCTTTGTGACAACCCTTTACCCTTGCCGACGACAAGGTTTCCAAAACCTTTTAGACAAGCTTTCTTTCTATCTGGATATAAGTTAATGCGAAATTATTACAATACTGATTTCATTTGTTTTGGCGTCTAACTAATACCACTGTAAAAATGCAATAAAATGTAAAATAAAAAATAAGTCTAGCAAATGTTATTAATTCGAGTCATTTGACTCTTAAGCTAACATAAGCCCTTAATATTATTGATAAACACTTCTTTGCACAGACCGCTACTTGGAAGGGGTGATATGACTGTAGGGGGTACGCAAATATAAAGACTAATGAAGGGGTACGCGAGGGAAGAAAGGTTGGGAACCCTTGCTCTAAGCCGAAGTTGCCGTATTATTGCAATAAATTACGAAGAATATTGTTACAAAAGTCTTTCTGTGGGTGCATGGTGTAAATAGTCCAACATGCAGGATAATGGAGAATGAAGGTTTATCCACAAATGTGCAGGAAAACACGCAGCACAGGTAACAGGAAACAATAGATCTTGCACAGATTAGCAACGTAAACAGATAACAATTCACAGGTAATAACAGTTCAGCACTTTGATATTTTGCAATACAAACATTCAGCAAATAAGTAGTAACGACAATAACTGCACTTTCAGTAGCGCGCAGCTTCCTAGCTCGAAACTCTAAAGTCGTTCCCAATGGATCAACACTTCTATCGCTCGGTGTCTAGCAGCTTACTAGCTCGCGCACAGCGGATAGAACTCAAAAGAAGTTCGCGCTCCAAGGCGATCCCAGTCGATCAACATTCACTGCGTCATCCAAGCGCTCTCCTTATATAGTTTCTCCGGCAGGGCGTGACGTCACATGGAATGATCTAGTACATTCAAGCGTATCTCCTCTCCTAATAGAGATATCGAGAAGATTCCAGCATCTTTGAGATCCCATATTTCGTCGCCAAAGTCGCCAAGGTCCGGGTTTCACGGACGTGGCTACTGTCCGTCATCTCATGCTTACCCCTGTAAAACTCTCTTCCCAACCATAAGACTCACATTGCTGGGAAGCGACTTTCCATGTTTGTAACAATATGCAGATTTTGACTTTATTCCCGTTATGTAATTCAAGTATTGCAATACGACTATAAAGTTTAGTGAACTAGTCAGAATTATCTAAATAATTAAGTCAAACAGACAGATGACAGGAAGTTGCAAACTCATAGGATGGAGGTGAAATCGTTGCACAGTTGTCTCTCTTAATAATGGCAATTAAAGAGGATAACGCGATTAAGTCAAGTATTCGAAAGTTTAAGTATCCATTTATCAAATGGAAGCATCTTAATTGCTTTCGTCTAACAAGGAGAGGGCACGACTTGGGAAATTCAATTCGGGATGAAACTTGGCATACTAGTAGCATACCATTAGGGTGTTCACCCATCAATCTAAAAAAGTGCAATGGCCAGCCAGTTCGGAGAAAATGGCCCTCAAACTTTGGGCACAACTTATATACCAGTAACTCTTCTCGAGAAATCAGTGCTCAGATAGCTCAGATGTCAGCGCGCTCGCTTATCATTCGGAAGGTCCGCAGTTCGGTCCTGGCTGAGGTTTCTTTATTTTTATTTTTTTTCAAAATTATTCCAAATTAAATTGAAAATTTGAAAAATATTTTAAATCAAAACTTTAATTATTTTTATGCAGAAAACAACTTTATTTATATGATACTTGAATTACAGATAAAATAATAATAAAAATAATATATAAATGGTAAAATAATTATAAATACATCTTTAATGGTGATAAATATTAACTATACTTAAAATTCTCATTCTAAATTCATTGAAAGTTTTAAATTATTGGGTTTTTATATTCACAAATTCTTCGTTCTTATTTTATCTTGGAAATAGTAGAGAGCAGATGTTAATATATTGAATACATGTGCAGATGGTCCAATATTTTAATGCTGGAATAAAAATAGCAGAGAGCAGCTGTTAATCTATTAAATGCGTAGGCAGATGGTCCGAAATTTCAATAATTGAAAAGGGACCAATGGATAAATGGCTTTACACATTATCGTATGAAATTATTCGACAGTGCTGTTTACTTCTATTCCTTTAGAAGCTCTGAACAAACGAGGTTATTCACCTTGGATTTTGAAGTGTTTCGCATTGCTTTTTGATTAAATTAGCATAATACAGAGAGTTAAAATATTCTAAAGTGAAAATGTCTATGAATTATAACACTGCTAGTGTGTCGGAGGTTGAAGATGGAACCACACAAGAATCACTATACAGTGAAGTGTCAAAGTTGAGATTAAAAAATGCTGTTATTTATTATCAAGGTTTACTGGCTCAAAATAATTTAATTTCATCAGAATCTTCAGCTTCAATTTCTCATGAAGCAATGTTGATGGGTGAAGAAATTTTCCAAAATACTTTGGACATCCTGGCTGAAAAAAATATTGTGAATAATGAAGAACTTATTCATGAAAATGAAAGGTGTCAAGAAAGTTATTTTCTGCACAAAAATAATTAAAGTTTTAATTTAAAATATTTTTTAAATTTTTAATTTAATTTGGAATAATATTGAAAAAAATGCAAGCAGGACCGAACTGCAGATCTAGCGAATGGTAATCGAGTGCGCTGACATCTAAGCTATCAGAGCACTGATTGCTTGTGAAGAGTTACTGGTATATAAGTTGTGCCCAAAGTTTGAGGGCCATTTCCTCCGAATTGACTGGGCATTGCACTTTTTTAGATTAATGGGTGAACACCCTAATGGTATGCTACTAATATGCCAAGTTTCATCACGAATTGAATTTCCCAAGTCGTGCCCTCTCCTTGTAAGGACAGGCCGCGGTGGCCTAGTGGTAAGGTCTCGACCTCGGGGCCGGAGGGTCGCAGATTCGAAACCCGATTCCACTGAAGATCCGCCGTGTATGGGGCCTGTTGCACGCTAAATCATACGTAGTGGCCAAACGTCCTCCCGTTGGTGTGGCGCGGAAGTTTGGAGAGGGGGGTGCCAGCTCAGGTGTCGTCCTCGTCATCTGACCGCGGTTCAAAATTACGAGGTCCGTCCCTAAATAGCCCTCGTGTTGCTTCAAAACGGGACGTTAATATAACCTAACCTAACCTTGTAAGGACTGAAACTGAAGACTAAATTATTAACGCAACAGTCTTTTGAGACATCCATAAGATATGAATTAAATACGTGAAAGGAATTTTCTTTCCTTAAGAAATTACTACTTTTCAAACAAAACTACTGTTAAAGTTAACACGTTTTTAAATATCCAATGAAATTAATTGATAAATCTTTCCTCAGAGTCTTATATATGTGAAATATATTGAAATAGTTTCCCCTCAACATCAGTTTAGAACGACTTCCTATAGAACATTTCTTCATTCGTTGCCCAAATATTTTATCCCTTAAAAGCCTGATTTATAAAAATTGATTCTAAAATGTTTTTTGACTTCCATTTCTTGAATAAAACATAGAAAAAATAATTTAAGAAATTCTGTTTTGTTTTAAGTATGGTTTAGGGCTAAAAAGCATTTTGTTACCCATCGGAAAGAAATTTCTTTATTTCAGAAAAGGAATTTCCTTGATAGAATTCTATAACATTAAAAACAGATGAATTTTGAGAACTAATAATGGACGACTTTTCTGTTAGGTTTATTTATATTAAAATACTATAACTACGTAATTCTGGTGTAATACTAAAACAATGGAATCTTTAAAGTGGAAGTCCAAAAGTAATGCATATAAAGTCAAGGTTTTTAATATAAGTAAACAAAACAGAAAACTCGCCATACGGATAAGGAATTCCTTCAACATTTCAGAATAAAATATTCTCAAGCGAACAAACATAGCAAAAAAGTTGCAGCCTCTAGTGGAAAACATCAATTTATTTTTATTTTTTCATCAGCCGTCAGGCTGCCATCTATATGCTGTAAATTGATTTAGGTGAACCAGAACTTTAGGGTGCGTACTCACTTATTTTCCCTTAAGCTCGCCAATTGTTTGTCGCCAACAGAGAATGCCAGAACATTTGTTTTGGATGCTAGTTGAAAATTTGTTCGGCGTCGTTTGCGCATGCGCTTACAGTGATTTGTTTACCGGTCTACGGTGCATGCCCTTAATTTCGTCTCATTTCCATTGGTCCACTGTCTGCTCTCTTCGGTTTGATTGGTCGGAGTACGAATTTGAATAATACTTCGTTTGGAATCCTTTATCATTTACCAAACTATTATTTCCGATATCCGTTCGCTTCTCTTCTAAAGATTTTCGTTCATTTAATTTGCTGATTCTCTTTCTCTGTGTTGCTGATTATGGCTTCCAAATATCGAACAAGGAATGCTTTTTCTGGAAATAATGGTTCCCTTGCTACGTTTCATCGCCTTCAGACGACGTGTTTTTCCTGTGTTCGTGCTTTACCAGTGTGTTTCGTTTCTCAATGAAAAAACGAAGCTACGAGAGGCCCGCTTTGCTGAAAGCGAAGCCGCTGTTGTTTTTTACTTTCTCGTATACGAAGTATACAAAGAGAAAGTATTGTAATCGTCAAAAAATTCGAACTCGAGATTTTGACGAATCTCCACGTTTTAGACCTCCCTGAGTCCGAAAAACACAATCTTGGAATTATGTCTGTGTGTGTGTGTGTGTCTGTCTGTGTGTGTCTATATGTGTTTGTGTCTGTGTGTCTGTCAGTGAACACGATAAATCGAGAACTATTAGAGCTACGGGGATAAAATTTGGTATGTGGTCTTTAAACATAATTTGTAGGTTTCTATCAAATTTTGGACAAAATCCGTCAACGGGAAGTCTGTCTGCCTGTCTGTATGTCCGCGGTCATGCGAACACTATAACTCAAAAACTTGAATAGCTATATGGATAAAATTTGGTACACAGTTTTATCGTCATGAATGTAGGTCCGCATAAAATTTTGGGCCATGTCCGTCAACTGGTTGACTTTGCATATTTGATTTCTTCGCCATTGTAGGAAGCAAAAGAAAGGCACACGTTTTTACTGCTGTTCCCGTAATACGTTCTGTCTTGTCTCACTGCCAAATTCTTCTCGAATAAAAGTGAATTAATTATGGAGTGTTTTTCTTTTAATTTTTCTTTCACGCCGAAACATTTTCTCAATAAGAGTTGCATATTTGTTTTCCGGTTAGTTTTATTTTGTATATTTCGTAATGCATTTTTTTCTGAGTGGATTTTTCATTATTTTTACTCTGACAGAACGAAAGTAATTGTTAAAAGTAAAGTAATAAAGTAACAAATCACAATTAGTGTCAATTGATTCGTCAGTTCTGTTCTTCATGCTTTTTTAATTTCTTAAGCACTCTGCTAATGTGCATGATATTTTCAACTACAACTATCGTTGATAAATTTGTAACAATCAGATCGGAGATATTGCTGGCCAGCTAAAAGGCTGCTTAGATGTGTGCAAATCTTTTAGTAACTTACATTAGATAAATAAAATTTGGTATGTGTTCTTCTAATCTTAATTGTAGAATTCACTGTGTCCAATTCCCGTTTCAATCGGTAGAAAAAAAGGCGTTCAAATGGCATATTTGGTTTTCTTTGCCATACTATGGCACAAAAGAATGTCGCTACCAATTGGCGCGTTTTCTGCTGTTTGGCTTATTTTTTCTCCATCTGTTGTCAGAGTGTATACGAGAAAGTTTAGGGGAGACCACTCCCGCTGGTTTAAGTTAAAAAAAATTTGCCCGGTGCACACTTGCAATGCCGAAGGCATTGCTCAGGAAGAGAGAGGAAGAAGAGAAGGAAGTGCTCAATCTCTAGTTTTGAGATGCCATATTCATCGAATGCGCAGGAGACCTATAAAAAACTCACTGCGCATCCTAAACAGTGTTTGGGGACGGCAGCTCGAATTGTTCCAAAGAAAATTGGCGAGAAAATATTCCGCACTCTAAACTCCAGGTTTACATTGATTTAATAGCGTTTTCAGATCGTATCCTACTGGCAACAACAGGCATTAGAGCTTCAACCTTATTTCAGGTATTAGAGTTTCAACATAATAATATTTTAGAAGACAAAATTGGGCATGTTACCTAAAGGCAACACTGGACTTTTAAGTGTCGATAAAAATCGCCGATCATCTACCAGAAAATTTCAAACCTATAAAAAACTCACTCCAGTCCGAAACATCGTAGCATCATTATGGTTTGTGGTTGATTGCGTCAAACGTTGCAGTCTGTGCTTACACAGATAGCATGCACATTTGCTGCAAGTATGAGTTTTTTCTGGATATTAGCTTGTCATGACAAACTTGACGCGTCAAATTTGCAGCGAAACTCCTGCAAACTAACACAGCATAATCGATTCCCCCCCAACTTGACATGGCACATTTACGACCATGACACAATAATGAAGCGAAAACTCTTTTCTTCTCCCCTGTCTCTGGTCCGAGCTGGTATTGTGGTCTGCAAACGCGCCCACTGACCCTATGATCGCGAGTTCGAACCGGGCTGTCTTCTACATGCTCTTGAATCGTAAAAGCAAGTTCCACTCAAAATATTTCGCTACACTCCTTTTATGCTGTCGGGAGAAGGCAGCCCCCGTCCCATTCCGCGATAATAAAAGAGGGTGGTAAAAAGGGGTTCCCCTCTGTAGGAACGGTTTGAAGCAGGGGGGGGGGGGACGGTAAGCTATTTTTTTCTGCGAAGTTTGCAATGAACTTGACACGACAAGTTTACTGCAAGCTTGTCGTATGGTGACTTCGAAGTTTGCGTTAACTTGCTGCAGTCTTGATATGAACTTGCCGTGCAGACTTGCATAGCAAGACTGCTGCAACTTTGCTGCAAACTGAAATTGCTATATGGGTAACGATTTGTATAGCATTCAATTTACAGAAAGTATGTTAGTCTTATAATAATTTTTTACAGAACTAACTTCTTTCCTTTCTTTTTTCCATATAAGGATTTTCGTAGCACGCAATTTAAACAAAATACGCCCATCTAAAAACATTATCCTGTTAAATCGACGGAGCGGGGGATCGAGAGAGTCTACGAGACACCACTTCTGTTTGTTTCCATACTTCCCACGAGAAGTCTGCTCGCCACGTTGTCTCGTTGACGGAAGTCGTTATAGCAACTACTTATGTTAGGGAAGATCCATTTCGAATAGGAAGAATACGACGGAAGTTGGGTTTTATTTTATTCTTGGTGCCGTTTTACGTCGGTAAAAAGAGTCTATCATTTGGGAACTTTTACCTACTCGAAAGGGATTCCTCTTACAATAGCCTGTTTCTATAGCGACCGCCGTCAACGATACAACTTGGCGAGCAAAGTTCTCGTGGCGGACAAACGGTAGCTTTCACAATTTCAGAATTAACTGAGGAAACTGTCCATATTGGTAAAAGTTATTTTGCAGCGTCACGGTTTAAATTTGAGCAACTACTTTTATGTAATATATTTTTCTTTAAATCCTTCGCAATGGAAGCACATCTTCAGTGAAGATCACTATTAATATATGAGATGTGAGGTGGTAAATTTTCGACTCTTATACGAAAAAAGAAATTGAGAAGGGAAAAAATACATTAAAGGGCAGCTAGAGTGTTCTACGCATAGCTTTCTAGTGCATGTACATAACACGAAGCGTTTTGGTCGAATCTTCATTGTATAGTAAAAATAAGCGAGATTGCATTTTGGAACTCTTCCCTTTCATCTTGTAGATGTATATTTAATTTTGGATGAATGCTGCCAAGACTGCATACCGAGTTTGAATTATTTCCTAGCTGTGTTCTTGACTTATCTTGTTAATACATTGACTGCCAACTACGAGATAATTCGCACTCGGCGATCTTGTTCGGGATCCCGACTACGAGTTATCTCGTAGAAACTTGCCTTGATTGAATCAAATTGACTTCTGGGATCGGAAGGTTGCAGTTTACCATGGCAGTCAACTTTCTAATATACATGCAGACAAGTAAAGAAATATACAGTCTACTCTCTGACGGATTTTGTCCAAATTTAGACTCGAATTTACAATCTTGAAGTAAAGATCATACAATGAAAGCTTCCCATGCATCTTGTCGCATTTTCGGGTTATGAGACAGTCGACCAGCTGACGGATTTTGTCCAAATTTAGACTCAGATTTACAATCTTGAAGTAAAG
>BGPR01003333.1:66704-92929 GCA_013235015.1 Araneus ventricosus | reverse complement strand
AGTAAAGATCATACAATGAAAGCTTTCCATGCACTTTGTCGCATTTTTGGGTTATGAGACAGTCGACCAGCTGACGGATTTTGTCCAAATTTAGACTCAGATTTACAATCCTGAAGTAAAGATCATGCAATGAAAGCTTCCCATGCATCTTGTCGCATTTTTGGGTTATGAGACAGTCGGCCAGCTGTCGGATTTTGTCCAAATTTAGACTCAGATTTACAATCTTGAAGTAAAGATCATACAATGAAAGCTTCCCATGCAACTTGTCGCATTTTTGGGTTATGAGACAGTCGGCCAGCTGTCGGATCCCAGTAGCACAAAGATATTGAACAAAATACTCGCAATATTCTATAATATTATATAATATCGAACAATATTGTACAATATCGCGCAACATGTGTGCTAGCTGGGGACTGGATCCAAAATTTGATACAGTAATAAAACTATACTCCAAACTTAATAAATCTAGCTCGTTGCGTTCCTGCGTAACCGTGTTCACAGGCACACAGAGGGATAGACAGACTTCCCTTAGATCTTTCGCTCAAAATTTTATACAAATCTCCATTTTGTGAAAAGACCGCACACCAAATTTCGCCATAGGTTCAAATTTCGTCTAGCCTGTTGCATTTCTGAGTTCTCGTGTTCACAGACAGATAAGTAGGCAGAGAGACCTAAACACAACCACAAACGGATTTATCCCTATCCTGCCTATACATCCAGGGACCTTGAATAACAACCGCTGCAATAGTTCGATTACTGAGGCCGGAGTCCTAATAGCCATCACCGGTCACGGCCGGCCCCTGACGAATGAGGTACGTACTATCACTGGAGGGGAGTAACTCGACCCACGTCATCATTGTACCACGTCCAGGAACGAGAACCCGCTTACTTATCTGGCAGCTTCTCATCCACGTATTCGTGTTGCCCCGGGAGGACAAAGAGACCCAAGTTCAAAAATGGTTTTTCGAACTCGGAGAGGGCTAAAACATGAGAAACTCATCAAAATCGCGAAGTTGAATTTTTTGACGATACTTTCTATTCATATACACGAGAAAGAAAAAAAATGTGGGATTTGTGCCCGTCACCAACAGATGGCGCAGCGACTCTCATACTGTAACGGCGTGACATCACTGAGGACCAGGGGTGGCGCCAGAAGGGGGGACCGGGGGCGCCAGGGCCCCCTGTCGGGGATGCTGTGCCCCCCGTCGGGGAAAATTTTTGTACGGGGTATTCAACTGTAGTTGATAAATAATAATCTGGCGAAAATTTGAGACCAATTTTATTACACTCATCCCCCCTGTGTGGGAGATTGTGCCCCCTGTCGGGCAAACTCTAGCGCCATTCCTGCTGAGGACAGAGTCAGATCTGATGAAGCTCTCGCGTAGGAGACTTCAACTGTTTTAGCTCCAGGGAAGGGGAAGCTTAGTGAATGTCCAGCGACTGACCGCGCGTAGGTGGTCAAGAGAAAGGATTACCTGTGTACAGTGGATAGCATTGTGAACTCTACGACACGGGACACCATTTTACGTCCTCACAGCTAGGCAATCATTGTACATACCATTATAGTGAAATTATCCAGCATCATTATCTCCTTTTATGTCAATATTGCTCTAATAAATAGGTTTTGTCTCAACCCCCTCCCCCGACTCGAATCCGGGCCGCGCGTCGGGGGAGGGGGTTGAGGTCATAAAAAATTTGCGTCGTAGTGACGAATGTCGAACCTCATGGCTTAGGTAAACCAAAACACTATAACTTTACCGATTTTACTCACCTGACAGTAAGAATCATAAAGAACACTACAAAACTTTCGATAATTTATTCAATTCTGCCGAATATGAATTTGGAAAAAGTTGGATTTTGCTGCGGATTCGATTCAGATCTGTAGTATCGGTTCTAAGAGTACAAGACGGATTGCATACATATAGCTTTCTTTGTTTAATTATTATACTGACATACTCACGTGAAATTAAGAACAAACTGTCGTAGTGATTTTAAATAAAATCAATAATTTTAGTTTAGCTCTGGGGGAGATGCAGTTCGATAGCACCTCCTACATTCGCCACTGATGTGGTGTGGTTGGTATCATTTCAAAACCATCACATCCTTAACCAAAAAACCGTAGGCATCGTCATCTAAAAAAAATTACAAATTAGAATTAATCCACTTTTAAGAATTTGCAGGCCATACATGGAAATGCTATTATTTATAAATAGTACTTCGAAACCAATGATAATAAACTGCATTTTATTTTACAGGTTGTAGCTGTCCTGATCCTTGAGACTGGTTTAATTAACTGTGATGGTTCTCAGACGATCAAAGGAGTCCATAAGCACACCTTCCTTATTTATACCGAGACCAAAAGCAAGAAAAACGACAATGTATCTCCCATCAAGGGTACTTCTGCGTTTGGACTTGACAATATAGAGTGGCCCAATACAGAATACGGAGACACGAAATGGTCCTTCACTGAATCAGATAACGCAAAACAGTTTAACAAAAATTCTGACGGCTGGAAGTGGTCGGACAAAGCATCTAGCCCTTTGGAATGGTCTGATATGGGATCCCTCAATCTCAACAAACAAGGTATGCAGACTGGCGGCATACAGAACTTTGGCCAGAACATTAAGCAAACCGAAGAATTCGATGATATGAGGAAGTTAATGCTAGGAATCGACAACGGTAGACCTGCCTCTACACCAAACAAAGTGAATGGAATTAAAAACCTGAGACCGATCATTGATTCCGAAGACATGAAAAAGATGCTAATTGGTGTTGAAGAATTGCCACAAAAAGAAAATGAATCTGGAGAGGAAGACGATGAAAGCGAAGAAGGTTCTAATCAACAGAGTAATTCGAACTCACAAGGGCAGGAAGAAAAAAACAAAGAACAGGCGATCACCGTCAGAAAAATAAAAACTAAGCCACTAATGGGTTCTCCACAGTTATGCCCAGAAGACGTGATGTACCTTGAGCACATGTTGGGAATGAGACCAATGAAGTACAAATTTATAGAAATGGGCACATTTGGAAATCAACAGAGCAGACGGAGCCGAAAGCAAAGCCTTGTTTCTGGAATTAAGAGCAGCGACACTCGAAATATTCGAACCAGAAACAAAATTCGTGTTACAAGAAGACCACTTATGCAGAAACTCCGTTCTCTTTCAATTTTCCGCAACAATGGTGACTAATCCACTAGACACTAAGGTAGTTCTATAAGGCTTGGGAATTTAATACTGGCAACACTACAGGTACAGTTGATACCACACTGGTACTAGCTAGAATGGTTTATAGTCCTTCGATGGCGCCAGCGCCAGATAATCAAATAGGCAAAGTAGGCAACTACTTAGAGGTTTCACAACTTTGGAGGCGTGGGCTCGAGGTTTTTGGTGGAATTTTCAAGGTAATCGAATTTTTTGCTTTCATTTGATCTACAAGGGCCATGTGTTCGAACATATTCAAATTACAATCACGTATTGTACAAACATTTCAAAACTTTATTCTTAGGATTTTTTTTCATATTTTTAAATTCTCTTGCAGAGACCAGTGTAATCCAATTTTTTGAAGTTGGCTGACTGGCTCACATGTCAACAGCCTTGGGAAACTTTGTATTTTAGCATTTAGAATGCGCTAAAAGGTTTGGCAACATTTTTAACATTTTTTTTTCTATTTCAATTGTCGTATTATTTGTTATTTAAAAACTGCTTATGCAGATATTAAAATAAAATCAATAAAAAATATTGTTTTCGAAGGGCTTCTCGAAACTTGCGTTGTCTAAGGGCTCCCACAGAGCTTAATCCAGCCTTGGATGTCGTCACCAGCATTCTGCAAAAATTCTTTCCAGCGATGTGGAAACTCGTAGAAAACCTGAAGCAGTACTCAGTTAACTCCTTCTTTGTTGGTGTAGCACATCATGCGTTAGGTCAGAGCCAGCCTTAGGAGATGCGGGCCCCCAACTGGAAATAATTTCGGTCAGCATTTATTTATTTTTTCTTAATTTCTAAGGACTTAGGGTTAAGAAAAAAAGACAGTGGGAGTGATCTCTTCGAATTTCTCTTATACTGACACAATATGGCGCGTTTTGTGCTTTGCAGTACAGAGAAGAAAACTCAGTATGGATTTTGTACGCCTTCTTATCCGATTGAAACCAAAATTGATATAGATCTCCATTGTTACTAACAAGACCACGCACCAAATTTGAGTTGTCTAATTTGCTGAGTTTTAGATTTAATGCGATCACAGACAGATAGACATAATTCCAAAAATGTCTTTTTTCGAACTCAGGGATGTCTGAAAAGTGGAAATTCATCAAAATCTTGAGAACGATTTTTTTTTTACAAGCATAATACTTTTCCTTTGTATATTTCGTATACAAGAAAGTAAGAAAAAATTAACACACTTAAATTCTTAAACTCAATTTCACACCCTCTGGTAATGGCGCCCACGGCGGTGTCCTGCCATCTCCATCCTAATTACGCCATTGAACAGTACCAATAGTAATTAGCATTAGGGTGCGGGGCCCCTTAAACATGGGGCCCTATTGGCCTAATAGGCTTAGGGCCGGCCCTGCGTATGGTCGGCGTCACCTGCCATGCGAAGAAGAGAAAAATTGCATTATTGAAAGTGAATTCGTCGCTAATTACGCGACTCGTTATATTCCACGATTTTGACAGTGTAAGCAATAAAATAATGGTCAATAAATAAATTTCAATGTGGTTTTCACGCTCTGATGGTCAAGAAAGATTGTAAAGCTGTTTTCATGGTAAGGTTGTAAAACCATTTAATTTTTTTGCATATAATTAATAATTATTTTTATGCAAATATTTGTCTTAAATACCTCAAAGCGATAGATTTGAAAAATATATTATCAGAGAGTATTTTGTTTTAATTTAAAACTTGGGTGCATTGCAGGGAAAACCGGAGATGGGTGAACGGGATATCACATGTATGACCACCAGTAGGTCAAGCAAAAACTGTTTACTGACAAAAATATTTTCCTTTTCCGAATTCAGGATAGAACATATATTAATTTTCAGTAATTAAAAAAAACGCTTTTTTCGGGTCGGAAATAAAAAAAAAACGATCAAGAAGGGGTTAAAAATTACTGTTTAGGAATCTCTGAAACAGTTGGGTAGAGAATGCCACGAAGTGGTTTCATCTTTTTGGAATCAAATAGTAACCACAGGAGCTTATATCCGGGTGGAGCAACTCTCAGCCTCGGAGAACAAACAATTTAGTCACGAGTTACAGAGAAAACAAAACGCGCTAAATTGTTCCATTCGATCCATTAACCCATTAATGTCCAAGTAGCACTTTTGTAGTAATATTTTTTAAACTAAAATTAAATGTCAGGGAATAACTGGAAAATTACTAAAAAATCCAGCCTGAAAAATTTCTATTTTAATGTCGTCCTAAGTCTGGCATTCCTAATTAGGCAAAGTCTTATTAATGCAAAAAAACCCCTTTCAAAATCTAAAATTATGTGAAATACCAAGAAAAAAACTAGTTTTAGAATTGTATTTACTTATACAATTACTAAATGCAAGCAAATTAATTGATAAAAAAGTTGAACAAACTTCCCGTTTTCTTCTTCACATTGCGAAAAACTACTTTCGAGTCCGACATAAAAATAAACCAGCGGGAGTGTTCTCCCCTAAACTTTTTCGTATACTTCCTCAAAAAGATGTCGTTTCTCCTTCCCCCCCGTGGCTAAAAAAATTCGAACCTACTGTTATCCAGAATCCAATGACTCTCAGAAGGTTTTTCATTATAGTGATTGAAAAATATCTAGGTAAAGAATCAAATTCAAAGCGATGCCTGCCGATTAAAACGCATATCTATCGCACACTGCTAGGTTTCACTCTTGCCGTCTCAAGGACAAACTGACGTAATTCGCTCCTTTCGTCTGCACAGAAGATTGCTTCCATTACGCATGCGCGTGGCGATAACGGATTGATTTCAAAAGTAAATTATACTGACCGACAGACAGTCAACCCTTTGACGGATTTCGCTCAAAATTTTATACGGACCTGCATTCATGACGATAAAACCGTGTACCAAATTTTATCCATCTAGCTATTCAAGTTTTTGAGTTATAGCTTTCACATGACTTCGGACATACAGACAGACAGACTTCCCGTTGACGGATTTTGTCTAAAATTTGAAAGAAACCTACAAATTATGTTTAAAGGCCACATACCAAATTTCATCCCCGTAGCTCTAATAGTTTTCGAGTTATCGTGTTCACAGACAGACATAATTCCAAAATTGTGTTTTTCGGACTCAGGGAGGTCTAAAACGTGGAGATTCGTCAAAATCTCGAGTTCGAATTTTTTGACGATTACAATACTTTCTCTTTGTATACTTCGTATACGAGAAAGTAAAAAAGGCTACATTAGCAACCGAACGCTTGATACGTGCTGTCATCGATTGAGTATAAAAGAAGCAAACCTTCAAAAATAATTTTTTGTAAAATTTATGTTGAAAAATAATTCCTGTGAGTTTAAAATTCATTTGTAGAAGCTTCCCTAGAACGGGACATTGGTAAAAAGAACTTGCATTACTTCAGATATTCTACAGCTTCCAAACCGCTGGAGGCACGTTCTATACAATGCTGGTGATTACATCAAAGGACTATATATTTTTCGAGCTAGAACCTAACATTCAGGGACAGATTTCTCATAGGGCCCACCTAGGCCATGGTATAGAGCGCACCAGTCAGGGGGCGCATATACAGAAAAAATAACAGCCAAGTAAAAAAAAACAAAATAACAACAAGAGAATTGCTATAGCACTCCTTTGCAAAGATTCAAATTTAAAAAGATCTGACCTCAATGAAACAAATGAAGCCTTTTTGTGCACAAAAGCGAGAAGTACGAAATTTTATTAAGACAACTTCAAGAAATTCGATGAATTTTTTTTTTTTCATATAGGCGTTTATCTTATAAAATTTAGTAGCGTAGTTTTAAATTAAAAATACCATGTGGTTCACAGGTTATTAAAATTGTATTAAGTGCATCTGTTTCAAAAATAACCGTTTCATTTCAACCGTTAAATTGAAAATTATAAATCAACCTTTTGAGGAGGGGCACATCATTTTTGGGCATTGGCCTAGGGCGTAGATGTGTGTGCATACAGCCTTGACTGTGTTATATCGTCCGTAATTATTACATGGTTGCCGAAATTAAATTTCCAAACCTCGTATTTAACAATGAAAATCGCTCGAAGAAGAGACATTTACTCAAAAATGCAAGAAGAATGGAGAAGACGCACAATTTGCAGGACACCTGATCCTACAATACGATTCCTTTAAGGATAATTCTTCGTGAAATACAGATAAAATAATTTTGCCATCACTATCATTTGTGGACAGACTTTTCAAAAGGTTCCTATTTCATTTTTCTGTAAGCCTAATCATGATTCAATATTACCGTCTCAGCTGGAAGCTTCCTCATGGAACACCGAATGGGTTACAGTTAAACTTGAATTAGAGGAGTTATGGGTTACAATTCGAATAAAATCTATATAAACTTTGAGCTGAGCTGAGCTGTTCTGGTGAAGCGCAGATGAAAAGTAAGAAAGAAAAGTTTAAGCCAAGTTGGTAAAAATAGTCAACTAATGAAAGGCGCGATTTTAAGATTTGTAGTCTAACACAAGTTCCTGGTTTAGGCGCAATTAACCCAGATATAATTTGTGCTTTAATAAACTAGTTAAATATATAGCAGATGAAAGTGATCCATCGGTATTCAGCAAGCAGTGTTCCTTAAATACCGATATTCATTTATCGATAGTTATCTTTTGAGGTGTCGTTTTTATCAATAAACGTAATTTCATTCGATAATTTTAAAATTGTTATTTCCCCCCTATCCATTACGGTTTTTACCTATAGAAGGAAATTGTTAAAAACCGGAAGTGCGCTATTTTTCACAAGTGGGTCATCCATACCGAAATATACAACTAACTCATACTGGTCAATTATTGAGCTTTTTTCACATTTTAATCACTAACTTATCCTTTGGTTCAAATGCCAGTGAGACATTTGAAGTCAACTCTGTTGCCATACTGTAGAGAAATGACTCTTTTTGTTATTTCTCATTTTAATGTATTTCAACAATTTCTCTCATTGTTTATTCTTTTTGCTAGTTTTTGTGAAATGTATTAATTTTCATTTAACCCTATACCAGTGTAATATTCTGTACCATCTAAGTAGATGATCTTCTTCTGTTTTGGAAATGTATTGTCATATTGATTTAAATAAGAGCCGATAGAACACTTGGGATGCCAATGGATTACCGGCCATTTTTGTATCGTATGATAACGTCTATGAATGACTAAATTGTAGATTTTAAGTGTAAAAATTACCATAATTCGATGTACGAACTGAATTCGAAATAAACTGGTAAGGGGTGAATTACCACTCTCATTAACACTAATCTTATGACTAACTGAAATTTTTGATTTGAAACATAAAAATATACCTCTGTTTTAAAAATTTTGGTTTGTTTCAAAATACAGTAAAACTTCGATTAACCGTCAATTAAGGCATCGTCTAAAAAAATCCGGAATTGTATTAGAATGCAATTCTGTAAATTCTCTTATATTGGAGTTTATATTAACAGTCACTCGTCTACCTGTCAATTAAGTCATCGTCTAAAAAAATCCGTAATTGTATTACAATTCATTTCTCGTTATATTGAAGTTTATATTAACAGTCACTCGTTTAACGATCAGTTAAAGTCATCGTCTAAAAAAATCCGTAATTGTATTAGAATGCATTTCTGTAAATTACTACTCTTATATTGAAGTTTATATTAACAGTCACTTGTTTAACCTTAGTTAAGTCATCGTCTAAAAAAAATCCGGAATTGTATTACAATGCATTTCTGTAAATTACTACTCTTATATTGAAGTTTATATTAACAGTTACTCGTTTACCTGTCAGTTAAGTCATCGTCTAAAAAAATCCGTAATTGTATTACAATTTATTTCTCGTTATATTGAAGTTTATATTAGCAGTCATTCGTTTAATCGTCAGTTAAGTCATCGTCTAAAAGAATCCGGAATTGTATTAGAATGCATTTCTGTAAATTACTACTTTTATATTGAAGTTTATATTAACAGTCACTCGTTTAACTGCCAGTTAAGTCATCGTCTAAAAAAAATCTGTATTTATATTACAATGCATTTCTGTAAATTACTACTCTTATATTGAAGTTTATATTGATCGTTTTTACATGCAACAACAAGTATGTATTATTCATTTTTAAAGGATTTCATTTTCGATATCACGTTCCTGTACTTAGGCATTAAGAGATCTCTGTTATCCGTCTATTCGGTTATCCGTCATAGCCCTGGTTCGGATGGTGACGGTTAATCGAAGTTTTAATGTTCTTTTAGCATTTTTTAATGTCTTCAAGGATTCACTTGTACAAAGACCACTGTATGAATGGATGAAATAAACAGATACTGAAGCTTAGCAACATTTCCATTTATTTTAATAAATTTAAACATGTTAAAATATCTTCTTCACTTAAGTCAAAAGTAGAAATTATTCTTTAAAAGAAAAATTCTAACTATATAAGTAGTTAATTTCATTTAAAGGTTTGTGACTAGATCGGTCATTTGATATACAAAGGCGGATGATGATAGCTAGATTTGAGTGTTCAGAACGTGACTGATAGCATTAAGTCGGGTTTTTTTTGGTTTAAAAAATTAATGTTTATTCAGAAAATTAGCAGGAAAAAGGCATTATTTAATGAAATCATATATTTAAATTGAGGACGATTTTCTTAAGCACTTTAACTAACAAAATGTCGACAGATCTCAAGGAAGAGGAACTGGAAGATTCACGTCTCTTAATATTTTTCTACAACTTACTATTGGTCATGACCCACAGTTAGTCCCTTTAGTTACACTCCGTTAGTAACAATAATTAATAGCTAAGATTGCAAATCTGCATCAATTGGCCGTTTTTAACAAATTTCAATTTGAACTTCTCTTGCAGAATATTCATTTTTCTCATTGAGACTAATAATTATAAAGTAAAAATTATCAAAACTGGATGAACATACTATTATAGGATAGATTTTATATCCACGAGATAAACGCAAACATTTAAGGACGGAGGCTCAAGTTCACTATATGTTTCGTTCTGAAAATTACTAAATTTATTTTAAAAATGAGTATTACACATGTAGCTGATCATAAATGTGTAAAGGAAAACATTTAGCATTTTTTACTTTCAAGAAATTTGTGGTTTCAAAATGAACGGTAACGGACTATTTTCCCTCCAAATAAGTTAGTAACGAAATGCAATTTAAATTATGTATTTAATTAATAAGTATACGCCAGTATTCAGGATATTAAACCTTTATAAAATTCAATATTACTTTCGAAGATTCAATTTTAAAAAATATCAATTTGTGCAAAAACCTTCACCATGTTGCTTCTCTTAGAGATCGAAAACAATTTAGCTCTTGCAACACCGATATCTTTGTGATTACTAACGGTATTGAAATGGAATTTTTATATAAGTTAGCCTCTATATCTGGCTATGTTATGAAAGAAAAATTATGCTACGTTTCGCACATGCGCAGTAAAAAAAAAGCTCAATGTGTGGTTACACTGCGAAATCAATGAACGCGAACGGGTTAAGAAGCCTTGTGCTAAAACAACTAATAGTGTAATGGATAGATATTCTACCAAGCAATGACTAAAATTCAGCTGCACAAAACACATTTTTTATTGCAGATCATATAACAAATAAATACAATTTCAAAAAATCAACACAATTTAAAACATTTTATCTCACAGTGCAGCCCATTGGATGTTTTTTCCCCCACTGTACTTCAAGTATAAAGCACTGTCAGTTTCAATCAAAAAATGGCCATCTTTTTAGAAAGAACTAAAGAAATTTTTATATACAATTATGTGAAAATCCATGTACAAAATACAAATTCGGTCTGCCTGAATCCTTTTGAAGTATTAAAGTAAACACATACAACAAACTCACATCACATAAAAGTCGAATTAAATAATTAATTCTTAGCACAACATGCTGAATAGAACCATGTAAGAAAAATTGTACTATTTGAACTATTCAACTTTTTATTTTTTTAAATCTTCTCTCATTTACTTTGAGTAGGAATACTGTGAAACGGGAATGGCATGCAAGAAACACGTAACAACGTTCAATTGCATATCCTAAATTTAAAAACTTCCATTTCCGGATCCATCGTTCTGTTTCGCTTTAGAAATACAAAGGAATTCCGACCTCGTTATTATCTTTTACAAAACACTACAAAAGTGAAGGCTAAAAAAAGTTGTCTATCCTAAATGAGCTACATACAACTGGGCACATCGTATGGACGTAACAGTTAGAAGTAGTGAGAAAAGGTGGCTAGGACAGTTATCAAAACACTTAAAAATTACAGACTACCATTAACAGTCAAATAGTTTGGTGGAAAAATTAGAAAAGCAATAAATACACTGAAATCCAAGTGATCGACATATAAAGGAGTGAAGTATACAAAAAACCAAGACAGTTTGCAAAGTGGCACTTTTTTGAGTCACAGTTTGCACTAATCTAGTGAACCACACGAAGGCACAAGTGCGAGAGGCGCCCCTTGGCAGAGCTTTGCTTTTTTGTACCATTTCTTAGAAACGAATAGAAAAGAGATTTTTGGTCCTTGGAACTTCTCAAATTAGCATTCGTCAGTGTCATTTATCAAAAAGTTGGAACGCCTCAATTAATATCAGTGATTCTCGCCTATCGATAAACGATTTATTATCTTTCAGTCATTCGGACAACAAACCGCATGGCATAAATTTGTCGTAAAGATGCACGATTTGATGATGTGGCAAGAATCGTGCCCAAAAATGCAAGCTTCGTGACAAAGTAGTGGCGCATTCACCTAAAGTTTCAAATTCTTTTTAAAAATGTTGCTAAAGAAAAATATTACTCACTATTTGAAACATTTAAAATTATATTTCAGTGAATTTAAAAACCTTGAAATTCCCTAAATTCATATTCTGGAGGAAAAAAAAAAGACAAGATATGCAGTTTACCATCAAGAAGAAAGATCTGAAGGCATTGTGTAACGCAAGTATTACACAGATGCCTAATAATAAATAAAGCAAAAAAAGCAACATTCCATCTGTCTCAAAATATGGTACATATTTTAAAAATCAATAATGATTAGCAGCTGCAATAAATAATTTTGTAATCAAGAAGCCTTGTTTGCGTTTGGTAGCAATTAAGCAACAAGTGATTCAATTAAGCCAGTAGTTTTGAACAGGTAAAACATTTTAGTTGCCCAAAATAAACTATTTTTATGAAACGGGGCGATTTTGATTAAAGTACAAACGTATTGCAAGCAAAAAGTGAAGCAATCAATCAAAATTCCTATCCGATTCCTCATATCAATAAGACAAAGCTTCGTCATGAGAGGCAGTTATCAACAAATTTAGTATGCTCTCAAAAAGCCTTAGATAAGGCCGGATCCCTCTCCAAATAAAACTTTTCATATCTTAAATTATGTTTATGTATAACATCATTAAACTGCTCTGTAAAACCAATACTACAATTACTTGTAAATGTATACCATAAATTAGGACAAAAATTATTCCGAAAAGACCCATTCTATTATCACAACATCTTGCCTTTTTCTGAAAATTTACTATTTTAAACAGTAGGTTTTATTTTTAAAAAAAGCACTTACGGCAAAGTTAAAAAAGTCAATTTTTTCATGACTTTACAGGCTGGTTGCGTGGGTTAATGTCACAAGAGACAAATTTATCTATGCTACTAAACAGATGGTGAAAACGCCACTTTACAGAAAACGCCACCAATATAATAAGCATTTTCCCACCATTCCTGAGAATCACTGATAGTTGCACTTGCAGCCTGAAAGCTAGAAACACCAAAAAGCAGAAAAAATGTTCCAAAGAAGAAGAGACGACACGTGATATGAACAGCAATGAAGTCACAGACATGAATGATTCAAACACAGTGTCAGTCCCAATTGAGAAAACTCACTCATTCACTCTCAAAAGCCTAAGTAGACCATTTTGATATGCCTTATAGAGAAGTCAACAGAATTTAATTTCATTATACTATTTAGAATGCATACACATTGTACAAACAGCATTTTGAAGAAAGAACACATCTGGCTACATACATAGGTTCTGTTTCCATATCAGACATATCATTAAAATAACTGTTTAAATATCTTCTCCATCTATAAATGTAGACTTCTTCAGTAGTTTTATTTAAATCTTCTATTGAAAATTACCTGCTAGCATTATGCAAGACATTCTGCTGACTCGTAAAAAGCAACAATCAAAATTATTTGCTAGCCTCATTTAAAAATATGTATAATTTCATTTACTTTAAAAATTTCATTTAACATTGCTTCATTATCAAAACTAGTTATTGCCACTCAATCCTTTTTACTGGTATTCAACAATCACAAATTTATAATTCAAAATCTGCGAGCGTGGAATCATAACAATATTAAACTTTTTTCAAACTTCGATCTGCTACACTTGAAGACGGATTTTATACTTATATTGACACTACAAAAATTCAGGAAACAGACTTCCTCTGCTCAAATGTAACATTTCCATTACAAACATCTTCTTTGCATCATGAAGAATCAATGTTGAGTTGATGTCTGTTCAACTTCAAATCTTTTCAAATGCATAAATTTCCAAAATTGTAAAATTTTTTAACATTCTACTAAGCTTAATCTAACTGCAAATTATTTCATGATTCATTGGTAAATCAGACATTAGGGAACACGATTTGATGATAACAAATCATCATCTAATTGAAAATCTATCAAATGCTCCAAAACAAAATCAAATAAATTTAAAAATTGAATCCTAAGTGCATCTTTGACATTTGTGATGATAGACTACTATGAAATCAGCTTTCAGTTGGAGTATAAAACTACCTAGATTTTCTAGAACACTTATTGCAATTTACATAAATCACATAATTACATCGACAACAATGATGCTCAACCAGTTAGAAGCATTCTATCAAAATTTCAAAGTTGTGTTTATTTTTTATTGCAATTCAACAAGTCTTTAACGCTCACAAAGCTTAAAATAAACAAAATGTAAGCACAATTCATTAAAAAAATCATTTCGTATTTTTTTTATAAAAAAACGCTTTTATTTTATCTATTTCCTACCACCAGAGGGCGTTTATTTCTCCTCGAAAACTGACCAAAACAAATCAGCGATTGCTTCTGGCAAGGCAAACAACAGAAATTGAACTAAAATCACAGATATTATTTTAATATAAAATACCTGAAGGTAGAAAGACTTAGGAGCAAACGGAACTCTGATAACTAACAGTTCCTATAGAAGGTTATTAACATCACACAATATATTAAGATATAAAAAAAAACTGTTCCAAAAGATAATAGTTTATAAAGACACATTTGGAAATGAATTTATAATTTAAAACAAATTTTGTTTTAAACGGTAAAAATTCAATCAACTCAAAGGCAAATACTCTATTTCATACATATTTATAAACCATCGATCAATAATATTTATCAGAAGAAAAAGAAAGAATAAATAATTTTGACAGAATTTTAAACACTGTAAACTTGATTCATTTTGCTAAGTAATAATAATGATACAATGTAAGCAAATGTGAATACTAGAAATATACATATTTATACAAAAAGGTAAAATGGCTATACAGAATAAAATCTAATTAATCTGTACAAAACATAATCATAAACTATATAAGTTTACATGCACAAGTCCCTCGTCAGATCAATTATAAATTTCGGACTTTCTGTTTTAAAGACATTTATTGCAGTTCTCCGCTATTTCGAATTTATTGCAAGAAGAATGTCGAAGTGAATGACGACCAAATGAGAGAAATCAGAGACAAGTCGAAAAGAGAAGCCAGAAGGTGGATGAAATGATGGGAAGCTAAACCAGAACACTGAGAGGAGGAGGAGGAGGCAGTTACTTGTGGACCGAAGTAAAAGGTGAAGATGCGGAACCCGAGCGGTGGAAGTGGACGCTCTGCCATTTGCCGTCCCGCTTGTGCCAGACGCGGGTCTCTTCGCTCTGCTGCGTGTGGGCAAGGCCAGTCCTGCAAAGGAAAGCAAAGAACTTCAGATTTGTTTACACACTGTGATATTCGTAACGAATAATATATATATATATATATATATATATATATATTTGTAGAATTATTAAAATATTTAAAGAAAAGAAATTAATTAGATAAAAAATCGTCTGGTCATAAAAGAAACTAATTTAAAAAAATCGTTTGGTCATAAAAGAAATTAATTTAAAAAAATCGTTTGGTCATAAAAGAAATTAATTTTAAAAAATCGTTTGGTCATAAAAGAAACTAATTTAAAAAAATCGTTTGGTCATAAAAGAAACTAATTTAAAAATATCGTTTGGTCATAAAAGAAATTAATTTTAAAAAATCGCTTGGTCATAAAAGAAATTAATTTAAAAATATCGTTTGGCTGTAAAAGAAATTAATTTAAAAAATCGTTTGGCATTAATTCTTTTCTAAAGGTTTATAAAAATAGAAAGGCAACGATATATTTGCCTTTTGCTAACGTCACCTAGCAACGGAGAAGAACTATGATTTAACATGGAATTCGATGTCAGTGAGTGATGTAGCGTTTCTGATGTAAGTGTATTTGTTTGTTTTACATGTTTGTGCAGTGGAAGACGTCCAATAAATATATTATTTTTGATAAAGAAGGCTCCACTATTCTTCGTGCTATGCTGAAATACATTACAACACAATCACATAAAAGCTGATCATTCACGACAAGGCTGTTCTACACCATTTGGACCAACGACCGGTTTGGTGCCACCCAATTAAGCCGATCCATCTACGAGGGACGCTCCGAAAGTAAGTTACGTCATGCTTTCTCACAAGGAACCTTTATTACAAACAGAAACATACAATGACACACATCATATATTCACCACCGACATTGATACTAGAGATGGCGGTTATTACAAAAAAACAAAAAAAAACAAAAAAAAAAACGATTTTCTGTTAAACCGTTTTTTTTTTCACCTCCGGTTTAACCTGGCGGTTAAAACCACTCAAAATAACCGGTTTTCGGCTGTTTTTTTAAAAGCAACATTTGTGGACAAAATATTTCATTAATAATAATATACAATAAGTAAGTATTAATACAATAATTAATTAATGTAATAAGTAATGATTATAAGTAAGTCATTAATACAATATGTAATAATAATAAATGAGTAATTATTGCAATAAGTAAGTATGATAGACAATTCTTTTATTAACATTGCTTTCACAAGAAATTAATTCATTGGCCAATATTTATCAGCTAATCTGCTCATAAAGACTCAGCAATGTGTTGATCCGTGAGTCGACACCTCTCATTGGAAACAACACCATTCAACGTAGATACTAATCTTTCGGACGCCACAGAACTTCCGACTAAAGATAAATATTATTTGGCTACAGAAAACAGACGCCGTTTGCAGACAACATTTTTTATTAGTATTGTTTTTACAGGAAATCAATCCATTGGCAAATATTTATCTGTTCATAAAGACTCTTTCAATAATCCGCCAACCAACAGACGCCTCGAGGAAGCGGTTGTCGGTGACTGGCCTAATATGATGAAATCAAAGCTTTATAACTTGGTAAATTTTAGTCTAGTCGAATCTAAAATCGAGCCTATCCTCCGACCCGGTTTTTGGATTTAAAAAAATAACCGGTTTAAACCGGGGCAAAAAATAACCGAAACAAAAAGAAAAACAAGCTTTCGGTTTAAATCGGTAGGTTTTTTCCCATCCATAACTGATACATTTGTTGCACCATGAAATCAATTTCAATAAACCATCCTGGTAAAAATCGGAGGCCAGCGAGCGAAGGAAGTTCTTCTCAGCCGGCAGCACCTCTTCATTGCAGGAAAAAGATGAATATCTGATGGGGCAAGATAGGGGTTGTATAGGCAGGGTGATTCAACCTTTCCCATCCCAGGTGACGAATGTGTTCTTTTGTGTCCCTTGCTGTGTAGTGTCTTGCAATATCGTCCACGAACAAAACCCCTCGACTCAAGAGCCCTGGTCTCTGGCGTCGAATTGCGAACTTCAGTTTGGTGAGGGTGTGTCAATAGCGTGCCGCATTGATGGGCCCTGAAGTGAGAAATCGATCAAAATGACACCCTTCGCGTCACAGAACACTGGGAACCGATTTTTATCAGGATGGTTTCTTGAAAAAGATACGATAAGACAAAAGTATCAATGTCGGTGGTGACTATGTGGAAAAATAGCCAAAAGTTTGTATCTTGCTATGCCATTGTATGCTTCTGCTTGTAATAAAGCTTCCTTGTGAAAATGCAGGAAGAAACTTATTTCGGAACGTCCCTCGTAGGCAAGTCATTCACGCAGGATCGAAAACGCACTACCGGTCGCTGCGATCCCCGCCTACTTCCAGTGGCGTAGCTTCAACTTTCGCCAACCGGAGCGAACTTGCACCATACCGCCCTTCCTTTAAGAGCTACAGAGGGCTCATAAACCTCCAAATAAAAATATCAAATTCCAAGGGAAAATACTTTTATATCAATAACTCAATTCGTCGTTCGACGGCCTCGACTTCTGCAGACAGGTTTCGAAATCGCGCGTCCAACATCAGTCTTCCTTTCACATACCGGCAATTTACCGGCAAATGCAGAAAAATACGTATTGATGAATTAGTTGTTTTTTGTGTACACAACCCAGATAGCACGTACGTTTGCAGCAAGTTTGATTTTGACCTGATATTACCTTGTCATGGCAAATTTGACGCGTCAAGCTTGAAGCGAACTTGTGGCAAACTAACAATGCAGAATCGCCACCCTCGCTTGCAACGCCGTGACAACTAGCGCCACCCCTCCTTGCAATGCAAGCTTGCTGTAAGTTTGCAAAACAAGCTTGATGCAAAGATGATAGCACAAAGAGATAATTATCTTCGTCTCTGTTTTAAAAAAACATCCGATTTTTAATAGCATCTCCTAGACCGTCCTTCTTTTTATTAATTCAATAAATCAATGATAATTTGTGAAAAAACCAACTTTTTTATAAAAAAAATTTTGAAACATTTTCCATCTTTTTTACTAAATATAGAACTCGCACTTTAAAGAAAACTATATCGCCTTTTTCTTAATTTTGAAATTTTAACGTTTATGAAACAAAATTAAACCGAAAAAACAGTCAATGTTTGTTGAAAAATAAACTTATACATTTTGTCCCATTTTAAAGTAATTACTTTTGAACTCTAATTTCATAATTTATTCTACTAGCAAAACGTAGTTATTAGCGAAAATCGCTCTCTCTTTGACTTCAAATCATATTCTCAACTCAAAAAATTAATGAAATCAAGAAAACAGTTTAAAATAAATCGTATCGAACGATGTATTAACGAAATCTATCTTCTCCTCTCAGAGTTTAACTGGCCGAGTGGTTAGCGCGTCAGCTTCGGAACCGGTAGGTCGCGAGTTCTAATCCGGGTTGTGTTCGAACTCTGTTTTTGCTATAATTTGCAATGAGTTTGACGCGGAAAGCTTGCTGCAAGTTCGTCCCAAGGTGACTTCGAAGCGTGCGTTAACTTGTTTCAAACTTGTTGCAAGCTTGCACTCTTCTCATGTCAAACTTGTTTCAAGCTTGCACTCTTGTCATGTCAACTTTGTTGCAAGCTTGCTTCAAACTAAAAATTGCTATCTGGGTCCCCTCCCCAAATTTCCCAGATTGACTCCCCCACACGGGTGGTTTTCGCTTTTGGGAGAGAGCATCCTCCCGCCTCGAAGGATCGTATTTCCATTTTATGGCCGAATGGAAAACAAACGATGTTCGAATTAAAACTTTTCCCTAGGTCTACGCCAATTCTCATCGGATTTTTACATTGACGAAGGGACTGCCGGGCCATAAATGCTGAAATGCGGCCGGTGTAGATATAGATACGTGGGGAAGGAGGGGTGAGGCTTTTTCATAGAGGAAATCCAAGCAGACAGGAGTTCGCGTTTTGAAGGCAGGGGGAGAAGTAGGTGCAGTAAAGGATTTGGAAATGCGAACGCAAATTCGGTCGCTCCACGCCAAAACTGGTCGTTAATCTGAAAATCCGATGAGAAATGGTGTGGTGTAGTCGAAAATTTGGAAATCCAACTTTTCTTGAAACCCATTTTGAATGCTGGGCCATAAAGGCTGAAATGCGACCGGTGTAGATACATGGGGAAGGAGGGGCGAGGCTTTTTTATAGAGGAAATCCAAGCAGGCTGGGAGTTCGCGTTTTGAAGGTGAGGGAGAAGTAGGTGCAGAAGGGGATCCGTTTCAGACAGTTTTGTATGGAGAGGCCCATTAATGAGCTACTTAAATGGATGGAATGAAAATAGAATCTTGTGAAGTGCCACCACTCCATTTGCGTGAAGCGGAACACTCGGGAATGTCCAGCTTTGCAAATACCACATGAAGAACAAAAAGTCAATACTTAAATAGAATAGCATAATTATAAAATCAGTTATAAAATGTTTAATTTATTATCTAAAATTTCATAACTTACTTATCAATATATTGAGTGAGACGAATATAAGCAACACAAGCGCCATCTTCACCCAAAAGATGAACGGTAGGGTTAAGGATTGTTGTATTTAAAGACTTGCAGTTCTTCCCTGAAGCTGCGAAATACACAAAAGTCTTAATTTTTGGCCATAAATAAATACAAAATAAAGAAAACAATGCAATTCATTAAAAAAAAAAGCAACATTATCATGATACATTGTGGTTTGGTTTGTAATAAAAGAATATTTTTTTTAAAATTCAAACTATAAACTCGTTAAAATATTTAACAAATGCACAGTTTTGGTCACTCCACAAACCACATTTAGTAGGCAATATAACATCAGAAATAAAAAATAATAGAGAGTTATACAAATGTGGCTTGAAGCAAAATTTGCATGCCCATGAAATGATTAAGTTTATAAAAACTTTCCAACTAGTCCCCTAGCAAAGAAAATATTTGCTAAGTTACCATATTACACATTAATTTTTAAAAAATTATTTAAAAATTATGAATACACTAAGAAAATTCCTGTCTAAAAATGTTTCGAAATTATATATTGTAAAAATTAGAATAATGAATGGTAACATATTTAAGAACTGGATCCATTTTTAATCAAAGAAAACTTTGCAATTCTAATTAAAACTAAAAGCTGCATAATATCATAAGATCACTTATGAAATTGAGAAAAATGATACATTATTTTGAAATTTTGGACATGAAATCTCCGACAATAAAACATTTTTATTATATACTGACAATGCCAACATTCTACGGTGAACAACTTTTGTTAATTTTGTATCAGCAAAATATTACAATCCTTTTAAGCATAACAGAATCAATCATTTTACACACAAAAGCAAAGTGTTCATTAAGCAGAAAATAAAATAAATAGTCACAATAAAATAAAGTTAATGAAACTGAAAAGTGCATAAACTATTTTTTTTAGATAATTTTGATTCTGGTTAAGTATAGTTAAAAAAATTAAAATATTTGTTAGACACAATGCTTGTTAAACACAGTGACAAAAAAATTAAAGTGCAACTAACAAGCACCAAACACATACTTGGAAACTTTAACAAAAAACAAATGGCAACACAGTCAAACACATTGATAATCTGGTGAAAAGAAACAGATGAGTTTTCACTGCCATTGATCCAGTAATACGTAATTCTTTTGAAAAATTATTTTACAAAATCTTGAATGAATCAGTTTTAGTTTAAGAAAAAAAAACCCGTAAAGTATAATGCAAATATCATAAAAATAATTTTAAATAAAATAAGATTTTGCATAAATATAAGAACACAAAACACGGAAATAAATTTTTGAAATTCCAGTGTCCAAAAGTGGAATAATAAAAGAAGAGGAGAGGGAACTCCACAAATAAGGGCCTGTCAGCAGGAGAAATGAGAAAGACACAAACAGCCAGTAAGTTTCTGTCAAAGACGGAAAGAAAAAGTTGCATATATAAATTTTAAAAAAATCATGAAATGAAATAGTAATAGTTGAATAAATAAATTTTAAAAATTATGCGACGAAACTCAATGTAAAATATTTTGCAGAAAACTCAGCACGAGAACTAATATACGTATGAAACAAAAACAACCACCAGATTATCTAATAACATTTGTGAAATAGAAACATTTGATCAGTATTTCCACAGAATTCAGAGATGTATGAATGCATCGGAAAAACCGAATTTTTTAAAAAGAAATTCCATTTATTGTAGCAAATTTTGTCAAAGCAATTATCTAAAAATCTTCTTAAGAGTTGAGACTAAAAAACCAACTTGAAGGAAATACGATACTATTGTAAAAATCAATGAAAAATTATCTGCTTTTGGATTGAATGATTCCGAGAATCCAAAGGAAAGTTTCACGATCTACCAACAAACTTTTGTCGGAAATTTTTAGACAGAAATAATAAACTAGTCAGTATAAAGTTTGAACAGAAGTTTCAGATGAAAAGAGTAAAAGACAATGAAAATGTGAAATTTACAAAAGAATTGTAAGGATAATACTTTTATTTAGAATTTTATCACAAAAATTTTCAAGCCGAAATAACTGCTTTCATTTTTTTACATATTACATTTAAAGTATACTTAAATTATTTATAAATCCAAACAGACAAATTTAGAGAAAACAATGGAAGTGGCAAGATTTAGAAAGAAAGAAAAGTGAGTAGAAATTAAAGTTTCTTCAGAAACAGCTTGAAGTACAGCAACATAGCAGTACAGCAGCATTGGCTACATTGTGATTTGCTGGATTACTTCCAGATTATCCATGTTACACTAGACACAAAAACTAAAAACACACACAAAAACACTTTATGAAGCAACACTTCAGTCACTGAACACAGTCATGCAGAAAACACTTTAGGCTCACCATAAATGATTATCCCAAAACGAATGCAACATAAAAGATGCTCTTCAGTGAAATATTCAAACATAATGTTCATAATACATCATATAAAACAGACTAATCATAACTTAAATCACTTCATAGAATCTTTTTAATAACTGAATAGTGAAAATATCATTTATAATTGAAAAATTCAAATTAAACAGATATTTCAAAAGTCAGAGCAAAAAAACCACTTCTGAAAAGCAATATATCATATTGCTCTTTGCTGGGATTTGCATATTTTTGATCACAAAAAAATCCATCAAAAAATTTTCAAATAAAGAACTATTATTTTAAATTTATTACAGATAACATATCTTCTGTCATATCTTTTAATCATGAAAATTTTTTACAGTCTTACGCTCATCATAAATGATTATCCCAAAACGAATGCAACATAAAAGATGCTCTTCAGTGAAATATTCAAACATAATACATCATATAAAAGAGATTAATCATAACTTACACTACTTCATAGAATCTTTTTAATAATTGAATAGTGAAAATATCATTTATAATTGAAAAATTCAGATTAAACAGACATTTCAAAAGTCAAAGCAAAAAAGAGTAAAAAACCACTTCTACAAAAGCAATATATCATATTGCTCTTTGCTGGGATTTGCATATTTTTGATCACAAAAATCCATTCAAAAATTTTCAAATAATAAGAACTATTATTTTAAATTTATTACAGCTAACCTATCTTCTGACATATCTTTTAATCATGAAAAATTTTTACAGTCATTCTAATCATTAAAAAGGATTCTTCCAAATTTTCTAAAACATAAATACTTAGAAACAATGCACTATTAAACTACAATAATACAATAAATTCAAGATTTTCAAAAAAAAATGCATAAATTATTTTTCACAGTATGTAAGTTGTTTTAATGAAGTGTATTAAAGATTTAATATTCTAATATAGAAAAATAAATATAGACACTTCAATTAGAAAAAAAAACTTTAACACAATAAAAAGTAGAAAAAATTAAAATTCAATTCAACTATTTTAAACTGCAATATATTCATAAAGCAGTCACATTAAAGTACATAAATGCTCTAAAATCAAGATAAAATAGAAAATAATAAATTGTAAAAATTTATCACAACATTTATTGTCCACAAAAATCCCCAAAAGAGGAAATTATTCAAACTACTAATGAGCTTAATTGTGCATATAAGAATTCAATTCACTCTACAGACAAATAGTAAATATTTAAGATCATGTCCGTTAGATTAATCAATACATATTTAATTTTAAATGTTCTTTTAAAAAATAAGAACAAGAAATTCATAAAAGACTAATGAATACCAGCAATGATTTACCATTGTCAAAATAAAATTTGTGGAAATCCATGCCTTCGATCAAATTTCCAAGAGCTTCGGGTTCAAAAGCTGTTATGTGTGGATCACAGTACTTTCTAGGGATAAACAATGCACAAAAGAATTTTCAGTTATTCAGACGAACTGCAATCATGAACTTTTATTTCATCGACAACATTTCTTAGTAAATACATACGTATAGGTTTCATAATCTCCAGTGTTGATAGCATGGATAAGTTGCTCTGTTATTTTAATTATTTCCTGCTTCCTAACTGAAATTAAAAAAATATAATTTTATATACATAAACTATTTTTATGTACTACCTTGTATATATTTATTTCTATACACTACTTTGGATACATTCAAATAACTACAAAAGAGGAATAATTAATTAATCATACTGTAAAGTTATTTTTAAAGAAATCTCTTTTTTAAAGTAATTTCCTGTTTATGTTTCTGTGTTCTGATGCACAGTTCTTGAATAAAAATATTTTTTTACATACTTACAGCAATGGCTGATGATTTATACGAATAAGTAATATTCATTTAGAATTTAAGAAATCTATTAGAGCAGTGGCGAAGCCAAGATTTGGTCTGGGGGGACGAGGTCATAAAAATTTTGCATTGTTGTGAAGAATGTTAACCCTCATATGGCTTATATAAACCAAAACACTTTAACTTTATAGTCTTTACTCACCTGACAATAATCATAAAGAGCACTACAATACTTTCGATAATTTAATAAAAAACGCAATGAAATAACTATAGCCAAGATTGTTTTCGACCGCGTCAACCTAAGAGTGGAATGACTACAAAAATGGGAAAATTTTCGAGCCTGTCAAGACAGGAAGAAATATTGTCTTGACATATAATAATTATTATAATAATAATTTTTATTTATATAAAAAAGGGAGGTTCTTAATAAAAAAAGAATTCTGATTTAACTCTGGGGGGCTGCAGCCCCATAGCACCCCCCTGCATTTGTCACCAGTGGCGGACTGGGTCTGAATATGTATTGTGATTGCCATGAGTCAAAAGAGGCTCTATCACATCTGTAATGCTATCTTGCATTATATTTTTATTTTATTTCTTACAATTATAATACATGAAATAAATAATAAACAATAATATAATAAATTAATCATTATATTATTATTATTTAATAATAATAATTAATTATAATTATAATTTAATATAATTTTTTTCTAGTCTAAAAATCTGTTAGGTTTATTACTAATTACAGTATTTATACGTTTTATACATTATTGCAAGGAAGAAAGAAAGAAATACCAAACATAATTACAGTCTTATGATTGAAATTAAATAATTTTGGTGGTTGTACTTTAATTTTGAAACTATATTGTAATTTTGAGAATTTTTTTGACCAAACTGAAAATAAAATGCAAGTTATTTACCAATTTCAATTTTTTTCAAAAATATTTCTTACTGTCAAAGATTAGCAACTCAAAAGGACAGAAGTGCATTTATTACACGTTGTCCACTTCATTAACGGTAAGCCAGTAAACTTTTGAGTTAACTAGATGACTGCAAATCTATCAATAATTATTCTGCATCGATTCCAATTGAATAGAGAGTAAAATACATAAAATGAATTTCTTAATATGGTCACGATCTTTAGCTTCGAAATTTCACTAATATCATTACATTATGCCTCACTCAAAAATGGATTTCAAACTCCTTAAAGACAAAGTTTTTAAATTTAATATCCTGGGGGCCCGCCATACTGACTTATGTGAAAGGGGGCCCACTTGCCATCGGGCAAGCTGGCAACCTGTCCAGTCCGCCTCTCTTTGTCTTTGTATTAGAGACAGGTTTCTACATCATGAATCGAAAAGACTGATAGCCATGATCACATGATAACGAAGCTGAGATTATGTCATTTGCAAATTCACCACAATAGAAGGATTAATTCAGATGAATTAATCCCTCTTCAACCCGTATTTATTTGATGGCTCGGAATATATTTCAACAATTCAAAAAGTGAGTAGTGAGGTGAAATAACACCAAGAATACCAAAAGTTTAAGAAGGTTTATAAGAACAAAATTTCATTTGAAACTTAAGATAACATAATTTTAATGGAGATTGTGCGATAATACTAGAAAAAGCAAACACAGTTCATTATAAATACAAAGGCGTAGTGACTGACGGGCAAGGAGGGAATACTTTCCCTGGGCGACATGGAGGCACAACATTAGTGCATTTTTATCAGTTTCTTTAAGGCAAATCTGATGATGGGTTGAAAAAAAATACCATCCCCAGGGTGCCATTTACCCTTACTGAACAACTGCAAACAGTTGGGACAAAAAAACCCTATATTTTGTTCCAGGCGTCACTTACCCTTGCTTCACCACTGCACAAACGGAGAATATTTTATTCACACATCATGGCTCATCGACAAATAAGACAATTTTATAATGAATCTTAAACTCCAAATAACTCTGAACTTTTTTGTAGCTTTACTGAACTGCTATTTTAACACTGACTTTCTAATTTTGTACCATTCATTGATAAAGAGCAGCACACCTGATCTGCCCCCCCCCCCCCCACTCCTAACTTCTACATCATATTTATTGGGCAAATATTCAACTCTGAAGGATTTACATGCCCCAGAATTGTACTTGGTGGAATTTGGGTTCCACCAGTATCAAAACCAGGAGTGGCATTAGTGTCTGCCCAACGGGGGGGGGCAGAATCTGCTGTACAAGGGGGGGACATAATGATGACCCTCCCAAATTTTCGACAGATCTTTATTTATCTACTAGTTAAATAGCCCATTGCATGAATGGGGTACAAAAATTTGCCCGAAGGAGGGGCCCTGGTCACCTCGATCCCCCACTACCGCCACCCATACTCAAAACTGAGATGCCACCAGTGGCGAATCCAGGGGTTTGCTATGGGGCTGCAGCC
>BGPR01003333.1:49804-66604 GCA_013235015.1 Araneus ventricosus | reverse complement strand
CCCCCCCCCCCCCCAAGCCAAACCAAAATTCTTGATTTTTTTCAAATCACTACACCTGTTTGGTGCCAATTTCTCGCTTTTTTTTTAAAAAAATGAAACATGTCAACACTGTTTTCTGGCTTGACAGGCTCGAAAATTTTCCCGCTTTTGTAGTCATGCCACTCGTACCTACTTGTAGCGTTAACACGGTCAAAAACATTTTTGGCTAGTTATTTCATTGTGATTTTATTAAATTATCGAAATTATTGTAGTGTCCTTTGCGATTTTTATTGCCAGGTGAGTAAAGTTAAATGTTTTGACTTACATAAGGTCAGGACGATAAAAAATTTTTCTAACCTCAGCCCCTTCCCCAGATTAAAATCCTGTATTCGCCACTGGCAGCCACAATGGCCTCTTTCTCATTATGATATGAAGTATTCAAAGAAACTTATGGCAAAAAATGTTAATTATTGTCTATAATGTTAAATATTTTATATAAGAACACGTAAGTAACCTTAAGCCTCCTGATCCTTGTGTGATTAGGAATGAATACGGCATGAGTGAATCAAGAATTCACTAACATTGGATGCATTTTTTAAATTTTATATTCCACAGATATTTATAACAGAATATTAAGAGAGATTCTGAAATAAATGAGAATTAATAATGGGAATGCATATAGTAGTTCGAGTTCATAAAAACTAATTTCAATCTAATATTCAAGAGCAATACATATAAGTTAGCATTGGGGTTCAGCAAATGAATAAGATGAATAATTGTTAAAGCCAGAAAAAATTATTTGTCTTGGATTATTTTGTAAAATGAAAGTTGTATTTTGCAGATAAATTAAAAAAAATATTATAGAACTTATCAGCCAGTAAAAATTATGGATGTTTTTTTTATAACTCAACATCAATGCAATTTCATAAATCTGTCTTATCTGCAAATTTCATTCTTTATGAGACATTATGCTCCACATCTTAATAATAGATTTTGAATTTGTACTAAAAAAATCAAATTGTTTATACAAAGTCCAGTTTGTTTAAAATGATTTTTTGCCAAGTAAAATGTGTTAATTAGTTAGATATTTCAAGATGTCTCCACAAATATAATTAAATATAAAAATAAAGCAAAGTTAAAACCATCCTAAACTATCTCAGTTTGTTAGTAAAGACATATTTTACAAAAAAAAAAATCACATGCTAAACATTAAAAAAATGCATTTTATTCAATTTTCTGCAATAATGTAAGCACTTTCATACTTTTTATACTTCAATTTTCACTTTTTTTTTGGTATTTGAAGAAATTAATTAATATTTATTTTTTTAACAAAATGAAGTGAAAAAATAATTCTTTAAAAGCATCCATTAATTACAAAGTAGAATTTAACAAATGATCTAAAATTATGACAAATGATTAAGTTTTCTTATCACACCGCAATCAATTATATAACTACTGATGCTCGCAGCCCACTACTACTAAATATTCTAAAAAATTAATGACTACTACTATTGAGTTATAATATCTATTTACTGAAAAGAAACTAATAAAGGTTAGATCGATCTAAGCTTATTAGAGAAAGCATAAGAACGAAGTTGCTTTGAAATAAGGCTTCTGTTTCTAAATGACATGCCAGTGCAGAAAATAATTCACATACTTACACTCAAGAAAATTACCATTATGAACTTTAACAGCTAAGAATTAAATAAGAAATTGCACTTAGAACCAGAAAGAAATATTAAAAATAAAACAAAGGAAGCGTGCAAAAATAGAGAATACAAAAATTATAATAAATTTCTTCCTCTTAAAGTGACAGGCTAATGAGAAAATAAAATAAGTACAGATGTTGACATTAATCATATAGCAAAAATGATGCAATTAGAGGGGAAAAAGAAGGAGCATTTTCACAATTTTGCTTCCTTCTACATCTTGCTTAAAAAATAAGGTGACAGAGTAAAGAGCTAATAATGGACAATACATTGAGCGTTTCCTTAATAGTGTTACTCAACATTTACTACAGACAGCAAATTCACTAGTACATACAATTAATATTTTACAATGAGTTAAAAATTTGTAATAATTCAAACTATCAGTGTGATAAAATGATTTCCAACACTTTTTGAAAAATCCAGGAAAACAAGCATACATCAAGAAAAAAAAAAAAACTTAAAAAAAATTCATTCGAAATTTATATTTATGAAATGAATATACCCACCCACAATTTGGCACAATCCATTAATTTACAACTTTATTTTCCGAGATCAGAGGGAATCCAAAAGGCTTTATGCCCATAAATAATTTCTGAGATTATTGAATACATGATGAGCAGAAGGTAATGGCTGATACGTTGTCTCTCTAACAACAAGAAGTCAAGAAAATTAGGTATCAAATAACTGATCCTTATGAAATCTAATTACATAGTTTACCTTGGCAATGTTTGGTAACCCTTTTGCGTGCTTTGAGATCTCCTTTGTTCTCTAATAACTGCTTAGATCATTATGACAATGATACACAATCAGCAAATGGTAAAAGTCAATACACTGTCTCTCTAACAACAAGAAGTCAAGAAAATTAGGTATGAAATAACTGATTTTTATGAAATCTAATTACATAGTTTACCCTGGCAATGTTTGGAAACCCTTTTGATTGCTTTGAGATTTTCTTTGTTCTCTAATAACTTCTTAGATCATTATGACAATGATACACAATCAGCAAATGGTAAAAGCCAATACACTGTCTCTCTAACAATAAGAAGTCAAGCAAATTAGGTATCAAATAACTGATTTTTATGAAAACTAATTACATAGTTTACCTGGGCAATGTTTGGAAACCTTATCTACAAGGAGTCAGGAAAATATGTATCAAACTACAAATCTCTAAGAGATCAAAATTTAACCTGGCAGTGTTTAGTTGGAAACATTTTTGCAACCTTTGAAACCTCTTTTGTTTTGTAATAACTGTTCAGTTCACTATGACACATGATACACGATCAGTCAGTCAATCAAGATAATGTCTAACACACTTTTCTCTATCTACAAGGAGTCAGGAAAACTACTGAACCTTACAAGATTTAACTTCATCTGAACTGGCACTGCTTGGAAAATCTATCTACAAAGAGTCAGAAAATATGCATCAAACTACAAATCCCTAAGAGATAATAATTTAACCTGGCAGTGTTTGGAAACATTTATGCAAGCTTTGATACCTCTTTTGTTCATTATGACACATGATACACGATCAGCCAGTCAGTCAAGATAATCTAACACACTTTTCTCTATCTACAAGGAGTGAGGAAAACTACTGAACCTTGCAAGATTTAACTTATCAAAACTGGCACTGCTTGGAAATCCTTTTGCATAGTTTGAGATTTCCTTTTATAACTTCACACTTTATAGAAGTTATCTGAACTATACATTTATTGAAATCCTTCTGATGCAATCAGAATCAGACGGATTTCAAGAAATTTTACCTTAGTTATATTAATGTCCCGTTTTGAAGCAACTGGAGGGCTATTTTGGTATGAACCTCACAATTTAGAACCAGGGTCAGATGACAAGGCTGGTACTTCAATTGGTACACCTCTTTCCAAACTTCTGCACCACACCAGCGGGAGGATGTTTCATCACCTATGCATGACTTAACACATTCATCGCTATGGGCGAATTAGATGCAAGCTCCAAGAAAGACAAAAAGTAACCGTGCTCGCTCTAGAAAATTTACAAATAAAGAAAGAAAGGGTGAAGGTATTCTTCGGACATCTATTAACACGTTTAATTTAATAAATTTGTTATGCAAGTCAAATTTTAGTGTGCAGCAAAGATTCCTGAAAGATGAGATATCTTGTCTGTAGCGATGAATGTGTTAACGAGTAACAGGCCCACATACACAGTGGATCTTCAGCAGAATCAGGTTTTCAACCTGGAACCTTCCATTCCCAAAGCCGAGCCCTTACCACAAGGCTACTGCAACCATAGAGGAGGAAAATACATAGAGGGCGCATAGGGGTTGCAAACCGATGCTCGAGTAAAATCATGTGACTTGCGGACAGATTTTCAACTCGGAGAATGTTCTTTACAGGATTTGTCATAGGGAAGGCACATTGACACGCATTTATTGAAAAAAAATGGTTGTTGCAATGAGAGAGGAACTGAAGGATCACCCTACTCATTCCACAGGATTGTTAACATTTACTTATCTGCTTCTTTTTACTATTTAACTAATTTTAAAAAGAGTAGCATTGCATAACATCATAGAATATTCAATATTTATTCGTTATTATGTACACTTTTTGGTATTATTTGATTTCTTGAGAACAATTTGAATATCTGCAATCTGATAGAAAACATTTTTGGAGCCATAAAATTTTTGTATTTTATGCCAAAATGAAATGTTTTTGCGGTTTGCGCAAAAATGCTGTTTGGCGCCTTAGATTCGTGTTTTAGCGCCTTCCGTTTCTTCTTCAAATATCCCGTGTTTAGAAAGTTGTTTGTAGTTACTTGTATGCAGATTGTGTAGTTCGTTTATTTTAGATTAATATTGTTAATATATTACAAGTGAGTAGGGGACTCTTGGTAGCTGTTTAGTTGAATTTTGATTTGAGAGTTTGTTTATTTGAATTGGAAACAATACACTTGTACGTTTGCGGTAAATTTAAAAACGTAAAAAAATTATTTTTGAATGAATTATTTATTTTTTTAAATAATGGAGATATTTTCATTCGAGTGCATCAACATTTTAGAATAGGAATTGATGAATAACTTTTTAGATATTTCATTAGTTTTGCTTAAACGATTGTTTAAAGCATGGGTATGTGGTTAATTTAACGTATCTGCCTAATCTAATTATAATTCGTTACATCAATGCAAAACATGTTTAAAATGATGTACGCGTTACTTGGCAAGGCTCACATCTTATAAAAAAACGTTTCCTAGGGCATAGAAATCAAAAGTTAATTTTTACTACTTATAATATTGCATACTATGTAGTATATGTATATTTATCAAATGTAGAAATAGTATCAAAATTTAAATTAATTACATTTTCTAGAAATGCACTTTAAATAGTTCGTTTACGTTTTAAAATGCGTTTTTATAACAATATAAAATGAAGAAATGAGTATATAAAGGAGTAGAACAGTATACTTCTTACGTATCCATTTTGGCAAATGTAATTTTTTAAAAATTGATCGTTAAACTTCAATGTATAAACATGGCTTCAGATTTTTCTTCCAATTTTCTTTTTTAGTTTTCCACGAGATGAAAAAAGGAGAAAGGAATGGGAAAAGTCCTTGCACAGAGAAAATTTTAAAGCAACCAATTCACCCAAGATTTGTTCTCTATATTATATTACATGTATAATTTTGAGACTTTTCAGACAATTCGCAAATGCAATTTGAAGGGCAGAATACCTGTACCGATTTTAACTATACTATTTTTTGTACATTAGCAGGCCTTTAACAAGAAGATTCTAAACAGTGAGGCAATGTTAAATAAAATTTTGCCTATTCTCTTCATAATGCTAGAAAGGAATTTCAACACATTATCTACTCCCCTCCAAAATGTTGTTGCTGCAAGTCTTGGTAAGTGCCAAGAATACAAAATGTAAACATATTTATTTCTCATTTTTTAAAGATAAATTTGATTAGAGATACAAAATAAATGCAATTCCCCAGGCACCACTTGCCCTTGTTATGCTGTACTGACCCTTGAAATGCTATATGCGTAAGTCTTGATGAGTGCCAAGAAGACAAAACATGTTTATTTCAACTTTTATAACAAATTTGATTAGGGATACAAAATAAATGCAATTCCCAAGGCACCATTCTCCTTTGTTATGCTATACTGGTCCAGTAAAATAAAAAAAATCTATTATTTAGTGATGAGCTCAAGTTGATAGTTGGTGACTGGTGAGAAATAAATAATGTTGTGATTTCAGGTATGAGGCAAAGTTGATAGTTGTATGCTGAAATTTCCATCTCTTTTGTATTTCATGCATTAAAAGTTAAGGATGAAAATTTAATCAAATTAATGCTCACACAAAACAATGTTTAGCACTAAGTTGAATCAGTGGGAACCAATTGATGTCCACAACATTAAATGGTCAGTGGTCGATAACCATATTATTACAAAGCTGTAAAGTTGTTTCTCTAACATGCTAATTTTATGGCAGGAAAGAGAGTTTTACAGAGATTTTACAGGAAGCCAAGCTAATGAACACCGACCTTAGCGACAAAACGAAGCTTCTAGAAAATACAAGAAATATAGCCCTATCTCTACTAGGAACAGAAATATCAAGAACCTTTGAGAGAAGTCTACATGATGTCACAACCTGGCGGAAAAGGTATAAATACCGAGAGCTCATTGAGTGAATCAGTTTCTTTGGAGTTTTGAGCTGGTGAAACACTATACACTGAGTGCTACTGAAAGTGCTGTTACTGATTTTTATTAGTGATCTACTTGTATAATAAAATTATAAAACTCCTCTTTATATCTGCTCCTGTGCTACATTTTGTTTTCTGGAATATTCGTTGAATAAAGTGTCATTTCTTTTATTATCCTGCTTATTGGACTACATTTACGTACACCCACCAAATGATTTTCATAACATACTTTAGTGTTCCGTGAAACATTTTTTAAAGCTCAGGATCAATCCAGAGTTAGAAATCCAAATGGTAAATAAAAAGCAAAGAAATCTCACCTGAACTGAGGCCAGTTATGGTAGCGGGAAGACTAGGAAGAGAGGCTCGCTTTTGAAAAACTTGCAAAATCTTATTGCTCTCAGCAGGAATTGAGCTTTTAGCTTAAGGGAAAAATGGGTTTAAAAGAAAGAGAGAAACAAGCAAAGAAATAAGAACAAGCATAGTAAATAAAGAAATAAAACGAAAAGAAAAAGAAATCAAAAAGCAGATAATGTTTTAAATAATAATAACAACATAAAAACGAAAACTTAAAGCATTTTTGAAAGCTTGTCAAATGGTTTATGTATATCCGAAAAATGGGAAATAGTTTTCTTTAAAAATCTTCGATTTCTCACCTGATTAAACTAAAAAGGGATCATTTGGTGATGCACGGAACCTTTACACAAGGTAATGTGTAATGTTAAAAAATGGTTAAACCGAATTTTTACCAAAAAAATATTTAAAAAGCACAGTTTAATTCTGAAAAATAGTTTAAAAAGTAAAAGAATAATATTCAAAAATATTCAAGAAAAAATAAACTACAAAACAAAAAACAGTGGAGACATCTGAAATGATGAAAAAGCAAGACCTTTCAATTCATCTTTCATTAAGTGCAGATTCTTGATTTTGCAGCATTTAAAGTGAACACAGAAGTTCAGAAAATAAGCACAAGTAAATAGATCAAAAATTTTTCTCTCAAAAAATTACTTTTGAAACAACAACACACAAGAGAGAATGTAAATACTGCTCAGAATTTCATTTTATAGGAAAGAAATTTAAAACAAATCATCACAAAACTTATTACATAATATTTTGTAAAAAAAAAGTATTCATGTTAGATATTATCAAGTATCCTTTTGTTAGTTAATGATTTTTAAGAAATTTCTTTAAAAAAATGTAAGAAATTTTATCATACAATTTAATAATAATAAAACTGGAAGCCTAAAATGAATGTGTCAGAACTGCAAATGCACTGATTACACATAGCTATAAATTCCTTGTAAACAATTGTAGGAAAAAAAATCTGAACACAAGTCAGAAAGAAGCCTACTAAGATATTATTTGCATATATAATAATTGCCCTATGTGAATTCCCTTGATCATAAGGGCAACATCCATGGAGTCATCCATTTAACCCGGGAAGATGTGCATGGGGTGTTTCAACACCCCACGCTTGAAATAATTCTCTCTGCCATCACCCCCCCCCCATAAGCTGAAGTGGTTGGGTCCATCTGTACCTGCCTCAAGACTCATGTTCTACATGTGGCATGTGAAAACAGCAAATTCCGAACATATTTTCTGTTTTATAGGACAATTTGGGGTTACTATTATTCATTGTGAAAGCATGGCATTTTCCAGCTATTCTAGGCTGTCTTTTCCTCCGTTGGCTTATGATCAGGAGATAAAAAAACTTTACAAGCTCGTAGAGAAGATTTAGTCAGATGAAGAGGAAATCGAAGAATAATTAGGCGGTTCATAATTAGCCTTTTCACTTATAGACCCACATATGAAATTGCGGCAGAAACAGAGGTGGATAGCAAATGTTTTCTTGTTGAGACAAAAATGTGGAAAAGAAAATTGTTACTGCCAATGCAACACATGTGTCCAAGAGAAGAAAAAAAATCTATGTGCATGAAGTACTAAAAAAGCACTTCGAAACAGAGGTTTTATAGAGAAACTGAATACAATATAATGCTTGGGATCCATGTACAATCTCGGTACTTTTAAGAGAAATTATTTAACTGAGTATTCTTATTAAAAAAAACTGTATAATTTTGATTACAATCACATTTATATATAAAAAAGATAAATATCTTCTACAGAATTAAATTATTCCAAGTCTTCTGCAAAAAAGGATTGCTTTTAATTTATTTGTTATCAATTATTAATTTACCATAACATTTCATCTATTTTTTACATAATATATGCTGTAATTATCATAAATTGCATGGTCTGTTAGAATTATAAAAATGCATTGCTTATTTATGTCGTTAAATTGTTTGGGGTGTTCCGACACCCCATGCACATTCTTGTGTTGCATTCTATAGTGGGCATTCTCCTGGGTTAATGCCAGACACTGTGAAACATGATCCCAGCAATGTTGTATGTTTGACAGACATATTAATGTGGTAATGTACCTTCATTTCATTTGGATATATTCCAGACTCTGTCTTAACTATTTCTTTGCATGAAACAGTAAACAAACTGAAGATATGCATAGAGAATGCTTCATTCGATAGTGAAATGACAACCATACAGATGTTGTATACATCACTAAAGATAGTCACTTCAGACAATTATTACTTACGTAAACAAAACTTTAAGCTTCCTTCTGTATTGTGTTCGAATTTTGTATTCATACCATTGTTCAAAAGGAAGTTATGGCTATTTTTTATTGGCTAAATTGTTTCAAATAACCCTGTATAGTGCAATTTAATTTTGAAGCAGTTCAAAAAAAATATTTCAATATCTTTAGAATATATAAAGGCAATTATTACATAAGTACACAAAACTTTCAGCTTCCTTTTGTATTGCATTCAAATTTTGTATTCCTACCATTGTTCACAAGGAAGTTATGGCCACTTGTTACTAGTGAAATGGTTTCAAATAACCCTGTACAGTGCAATTTAATTTTGAAGCAGTCGAAAAAAAATATATCAATATCTTTCGAATATATAAAGGCAATTATTACATAAGTACACAAAACTTTAAGCTTCCTTTTGTATTGCATTCAAATTTTGTATTGCTACCATTGTTCACAAGGAAGTTATGGCCACTTGTTACTAGAGAAATGGTTTCAAATAACCCTGTACAGTGCAATTTAATTTTGAAGCAGACGAAAAAAAATATTTCAATATCTTTCGAATATATAAAGGCAATTATTACATATGTAAACAAAACTTAAAGCTTCCTTCTGTATTGTGTTCAAATTTTTTATTCCTACCATTGTTCACAAGAAAGTTATGGCTATTTGTTACTGGTGAAATTGTTTCAAATAATCCTGTATAATGCAATTTAATTTTGAAGCAGTCCCCTCCCCCTCAAAAAAAAGATTTCAATATCTTTAGAATATACTTAAAATAGTCTCTTCTCTTTATAAAGTATTACCAGTGGCGAATCTAGGATTTCAGTCTGGGGGGGGGGGGCTGAGGTCATAAAAACTTTGCATCGTCGTGATGAATGTCAAACTTCAAGGCTAAAGTAAACCAAAACTCTTTAACTTTACAGACTTTACACACCTGACAATAAGGATCATAAAGACTTAAATACTTTCGATAATTTAATAAAAATTACAATGAAATAACTAGCCAAAAAATGTCCTTGACCGCGTCAAAACTACAAATACATGTGGAATGACTACAAAAGTAGGATAATTTTCGAGTCTGTATAGCCAGAAAGCAATGTTGAAACATTTTTATTATCTTTTTAAAGAGAAAAATTAAGATAAAACATTCGTAATGATTCATGAATGAAACATTCGTAATTCGTTAAATTAAATCAAGAATTCTGGCTTGGCCTTGGGGGGGGGGGGCGGTAGCCCGACAGCCCCCCTGGATTCGCCACTGAGTATTACTAAATTTAATGCAATGCTTCATACGATAGTGAAATGACTATCACACAAATGTTGTCTGCATCACTAAATATAGTCACATTGGGCAATTATTAGATACCTAAACAAAACTTTAATATTCCTTCTGTGTTGCATTCAAATTTTGTATTTGTACTATTGTTCACAAGCGAGTTATGGCCATTTGAGATTGGAGAAACTGTTTCAAATAATCCTGTATGGTGCAATTTAATTTTGAAGCAGTAAAAAGAAAAAAAAAAAAAGATTTCAATATCTTTAAAACATACTTAAAATAGTCTTTTCTCTTTGTAAGGTATCACTAAATTTAATGGATGGCTTTCATCAATAGCAGTTCACCTCCATTAAATTCAAACTAAAATAATAATCTATTAGGTTTATGTAAATAATTATATTAAGTGGCAACCGCTTATTTATAAATCTATTGGCAAAATTAACGATATAGAGAATTTGCAAACAGCTGATAATAAATGTTTTGGTTAATATTCTATTCTGTTTATTTATATTAATAAGTTCTCATACATTGATGAGTAGTATATCAAACACAGTGTCTGAAGTGGGATTTGAACCCACGCCCACATTCATGGACTAGAAAGAATCCCCCGAAAAGATATGAAGACTAAATATGAACTGTATTACTTATTAGTGGATTTAAGTACAATTAGCAATTTTATGGAACTGTACAAAATGAGGATTCTAAATTCAGTTTAAAATTTTAAAAAAGGAAAGGGTTGTTAGGTTTATGTAAATAATTATATTAAGTAGCTATATATGTGTATAAAGCATATCAAACATAATCCACTCATTTGGAAATGATCAGATGAACAAGTGGTATTCTTAAGTACACTCCTAACCTTTCACATCTTCGTCCTCTAATGTTGTGCTGCTGTCAGTGGATTCTTTCACTTGAGAGCCTTCACCTTTCTTAGCCATGATGCTGCGACCTGAAGAAACCAAAAATGTATCAGTATCTCCATTTTATTGCAAACGTCAAGCAACTTGCAAGGAAAATTAAAGTGCTTATGTAAGGAAAAAGGGAGTTTATTTCAGTGGCATTAAAAATGTGCCAGCTGTTTAAATTCTGTGAAACTAAAGCAATGTAATTGAAAAACTTGTTGAAAGTTAATAATGATTTGTATCTTTCCCGTTAAAATTTAATATTGAAAGAAGAAAGTTAAACATATTTTGATATAAAAATTTATTATTTAGTTTTATTACAAATTTTAGTTTCAAACATTAAATTATATTGCAAAAATAAGAACCCTATTTCTAGTTAAAGTTCTAAATTATAATTTGATAAAATAAGTTGCGGATCACTTGAATATTATGATATTCTACAGATAATGTACATGTGATACCTATGTATTTCATAAAAATACCTTTAAAATTCTGTATAACAAATACTTAAAGCTTATTCTTTGCATAACTGCAAAATATTTTGAAATCTAGCAAATATATTAAACTTAATGAAGAATTCATATATTTAAATTTACACAATTCATTGACATCAACAGAACAGAAACATAAAATGATAGCAATATGATATCACATGCAACACAGATATATATCAAAGGCATCACATTTCATCATGCAAAATGTATAATCTCCTATCATGCTTGACACATATATATATATATATATATATATGAATATATACGCAAATTATTAAAAACACACATATATTACATAGAAGCATTTAAAATGCATATTTAGTTTAGCAATTAGCTGCAAAAGCCTCCACATATCTAAGCTAACATGAAACATTTAATTTCAGTTCATTCAATTGAGAATACACAGGAACACGAAACATTCACAGAATTTATCTCGAAAATAAAATTTAAGCAATTAATTTCTTCATTTGTTGAATTTGGGTCAAACTTTGATGACCAAACTACTACAAATTATATACTTCTACCTTAGCCAAAAGACTATGAAGTGTTAAATTGTTAATGTATTCTAAAGATTAAGAAACAATGACCATAAATTCAATATTATAACTTTCTTTTTTATGCATTATGCTTGGTTTTTAGAATTATTAATTATATTTGATGAATTATCATAAAATTCCCAAGACAACGTTTCTTTGATTAAAACATTATATATTTATAATCACAGCAACTCAAATGCAATCCCAAATCAATTCATCTCATGTTAATGAAATGCTATAAGGAGCAACTAAATGGTGAAATTCCCTTTAAGAGTGAAAAAGTTCACCGACATATTTAAATAAACAAACAGTACTTCTTTGCATCAAAAGTAGCAAGTTTATATACGGAAAGTTATTCTGTTTTTATGGACAACACAAAATGAATTTTAATGATGTGTTTTCACTTATAGTGACATAACCCTATTAGCATTTATAAACAGCTTATTTTCTTTATGTACTCCTTTATACTTTCATTATTGTAAGAATATTGACAAATAATACGTGATTGTGTATTGAACAGAATATTAAAAATATTATACAATATATTTATGCTGCTAGTGGAATTACAGATCAAAGTGTAACTTCAAGGCTTTAAAAATATGTGTTTCATGAGTTTGGGAGTTTCAAATATACTCTAATTTGTTTTTAGTTTCAGATTTTCATAGAATATGCTTATATCATTGCACAAAACAATTGCATCTTAATTTTTCTTTCAGGTGAGTTGAGCTAATCAATTTTCTTTTTAGTAAAAAAAAATAATCAACAGATTTTTCTTTCAATCGTATATAACATCTATATTTATTCCCTAAATACTTCATACATATTTTTCCACTATTTATTCCAATTTCTTCTTTTAATTATACTGTACAAAAAAAAGTTCAAAGTAGAATTGTAGTTCATCATTGAGAACTTTGCAGATATTTTAATATTAGAAATACCTGATCTTACCAATATTTTTTACTGAAACAAAATTTTTTTATGAAAACCTTGATTGGGAAATTTTTTACTCAAAATATTTAATTAAAAACAGGGGTAACCACAGAAATACATTTTAAATTATCATACAACAGCAGGATTTGTCTACAAATACTAATAATTTCATGCAACATTATAGATGTTGAAGACATATCATTTCAAGAACATGCAAATAAAAGACATCTGTTTTCTTGCATTTAAGGTAGGAAAAGGTTTGTGTTGGTGTATCTATTTGCGTGTGTTGGGTAAAAAGCCTACATGATACAGTGCAACGTATGTTAATGTGACAAAAAGGGGGAAAAATACGTAAAAAGTTGCAGTTCAAAATTTTTTTATAACAGCAAAAAGACACAAAAAGACCAAACACGTTTTTCATTCTTCTAAACAAAGGTATTTATAAAATGATAAGCAGAATACAAAATATAAAAACAAATAATGACGATTCAAAAGTTCTCTCATGTTTTGCTTTAATACAACTCTTAATAAATTCTGTCTGCTTCAGACAATTAAATGCATGAGCCTATTATGAAATACAATTCAATGCCCCCCCAAAAAAATAGCTTTATGAAGTTGTCATTTCTTTAAATACAATATTATGCAAATGGCCACTGCTCATACTCATTAAAAATTTGTTAACAACATCATTAAATATATATATATATATATATAAAGCAGTCTGTCTCTTTCAGACAATTAAATGCAGAAGCCTATTCTGAAATACAATCCAATGTCCCCATAAAATATGTCTTTTTAAGTAATTTCTTTAAAATATAGCATTATGTAAATGGAAACTGTTCATACTCATTAATAATTTGGCAACAAGATCATTAAAAATATTTATATGGATAAAGCATTTTTTACAGCTAAAATAATTATCTCAAAATATGAGATGTTAAATTCTTTTAAAGAAATATTTTTCACTCATTAAAACACTAAGAAACTAGAATCTATACATAAAAAAATAAAATGAACAGTAAAATTACCTAATGAACACTACGAAATATAAATAAAACTAACTTTAGAAAATGAATTTCGGAATGTTTTTTTACTAAGAAGAAAAGAGACGGTTGAAGATAAGTGCTTACCAAATAGCGAGTGATGTTTTTGATTCAAATTTTGGAAAAACGGTATATGATTATTAAAAGCCAGGACATTAAATGTTAGTATCAGTGGATACAATAATAAAAGCAATCTTATCTATAAGTGTACAAGTTTCGAAACTGGGTGAGCACTTGAATGATCATCACTATCAGTAAGACATCAGAACAAAGGAGTACTAAAGTTATTTTCTTCTTTTCATTACAGTAGAGAAAACTTATAAAAATTTTAAAACAAAATTGATTTTTTAAAAATGTAATGCTAATTTCTCTTCAAATTTTTAAAAACATAAATCCCAAGCAACTGAAACAATAAATATTTATCATAAGTTACTAAAATTTCATAGCAAATTCAAAAATCTGGTTTATTGGTACAAACTATTAACCGGCTAAAATATTTTATAAAGACATCAGAATGCGGATTATTTGTTTTTTTATATATAAAAACTAATTTTCATGCTTCTTTAACCCTTTCAAGGGCCATTTTTTTCTAGTAATGGTTATAATAAAATAACTTTGGGGTTGAGGTTAATTTAAGAAAATAAATTCATTTAGCTTATTGGATGACATTATTTTTTGTTAATTAATTTTATTAATTAATAATTAATTAAAAAGTCAAGGCACTTTGTTACGGTTTGAGACAAGAAATTGGAACGTCTAGGATTTCCTTTCAACGAAAAATTTGTTGAGATCTTTAAAGTAGCCTACCTTGTACGTTTAGAAATTGATGAATTAGGTGGGAAGTATACTTCGCACAGACTTTGAACGGGTTAAACCCTGAACTGCTGTATTATTTTCACTATTTAATTATTTGACACCTTCCGTTTTAAATGCTGTCATAACTACTTTCTATGAAAAGTGTTTCATGTACTTGAAAACTGAAGTGTTTCCAAGCATCAAACTTTTGCGATTCTATTTCTTTTAATAATTAGAATCTGTCCAGATGAAAATATTTTTTGTAGACGGTGTTGTTTGACATTAACGACATTATGAGGCCACAAGACACACAAGATGGATTTTATGGATTCCAGATATAAAAACTAATATGTTTTATTTTAAGTTACGAGTATGGTTACCATACATCTGGATTTCAAGCTTATGTACGGACTAGTGTGAAGATCTTCAAAATGTCCGGATTTATGGCAATGAAAGCAGTGAGAGAGAAATTTGGTTGCAATAAAGAAAATCTGATGTATTAAAAAAAGTGAAAAAGCTGACGTCGTTCTGTTAGTGAAAGAAAATTCAATCTTTACACTGTTTACAATCAGTGTTGATTAGGAAGTGGATGAGCCTCCTTATAAAATCCAATCTTTATACTGTTTACAATCATTGTTGATTAGGAAGTGGATGAGCCTCCTTATAAAATTCATTCTTTACACTGTTTACAATCATTGTTGATTAGGACAGTTCAAACTGAAAATTAAAAGTTTTTGGAATTCTGTTTTTCATTACTAGAATTTTGAATAACCAAACATTAATAAAAATGGCATCTTTTTAAAATTTTCTGACGTATTAAATTTTTTTTCACTTCTTCTAACTCTGTGCTAGTATTGTGGAAAAGGATCTGTAGTAGGCAGCTTTCAAAATTTTATACTATACTTCGACCCCTAAGACCTTTCATCCCTCCCCCCCGGCATGTCGGATTTCAATCAAAACAATTATGGTAACCCTAGATATTCGTGATTTAATTTCAGTTTATAAGTTTAAAAAACAATTCGATGCACATATGATGTGTGGAAAATCAATTATAGGGTTAATACACTTATTAAAATGAAAATTAAAGGAAAATTAAGGACTTTAAAAGAAATAGCTTATAAATATATGTTAAAATCTTTATACATGAAATACAATATTAGACATGAGCAGAGGCCATATTACTCTTAATTCAAATGTAGAAACTTTCATAATAATAATAATAATACAGAGAGGGCCAGCATTTAATTGTGTGCCTTCAATTAGAGTAAAGTGAGTAAAACTGTTTACCTTGGTTTGGAGCAGTTACATGGCCTGCAGGTAAAGCATGAAAATCGTAAGAATGGATAAAATAGGGAGAGAACGTGCCAAAAATGGTCATGCATAAAAATAGAAAGATATCAAAAAACAGAGATTTCATTAGAAAATTGAAACACACCAATTCTGAGTTTTAAATTTGAAAAAAAATTACAAATATTTGAAAAAAAAATAACAAATACACCCAAGCTCGTAACTCTAAAAAAAGATATCAGAATTAATATAGAATTAACTATAGAAGCATGACAAAAATAACAAATAAATATTCTAAAAATAGAGCATTCTGCTATTGATACGCGTCTTTGACACTCGTATGAACTGTTTAATGACATGAATGTACAAATAAAGCAAGGTGCAACGAGGTTAAACGAGCCTGCAGTTCTAAAGCCTATAAAGCAGGATAATTAGGTGCTAGTTACCTCGAGAAATGACTGTTTACCATGTGCCAATGCAAGCATAGTGATTGTGGGGGGAAAATGAAATGACAAGGAAACGAGTTTATTTCAAAGTCAGATTGCACTTCTAAGTACTACAAAGACAATACATTAGT
>BGPR01003333.1:15401-36441 GCA_013235015.1 Araneus ventricosus | reverse complement strand
ATTAAAACACAAATAAATCCTCCGAGAAAAAATCCACACTTATGCAAATGCTCTTTGGTTCGCGAGCGTTGAATTTCTTCAACAATCCACCGTCTCTTGACGATGCAAGTGTTGATACACACGTTCGTTGCTGTCAGAAAGAAAAGTGAATTAGTTTTCTAGTAGAAAGGAGGGAAAAAATCAGAACAGACAGATAAAAGCTGAGAGCAGAAAGAAATCAGCTTACGCAAATCCATGGATGTTTGAGAGCTTCCCAACGAAGTTATCCTTTTGGCCAGTTAACGGTCAATGTACTGTTAATTAAGTTTTTTACTTCTCTGTAACCCGTATCCCACTCGGAGATGGGTACTAGAATGCAAAGCAATAAAAATTTCAATAATAATTCAACAGTTGAGTAACAATGGAGCAGTCTATTTTTAGTTTCATCTTTTTTCCCTTACAAGGGCTCTTCGATTTTTGTTTCCTATGCATCGATACTGAAAAAAATGTGTTAACCTTTTCTAGATTTAATTTATATCTCGTACCAATGTTGGGAAAAGTTCACTAGTGAGTAGGGGACCAAGCTATATTTCCTCGTACCAATGTTGGGAAAAGTTCACGGTAAACCTGGAGTTTACGGTGCCGGCCTGCTTCTTGCCAATTCTTCTTGTCGCAATTTCATGTGCAGTCGCCAAATACTGTTTTGGATGTGCAGTACGCTTTTTATTGCTGTCTTGTGCATGCGTCACCTGAAAACGAGAGATTGAACACGCAATGCCTGCTCTATTTCAAGTGTGTACCGGGCAAATTTTTTAACTTAAAAAAACATCAGTGGCTTCGCTTTCAGTATAGCAGGAAACTAGCAGCTCCGATTTTTCATTGAATGTTAGGAATCCATGTTTTTTAAATAATTCTGAAAACGAGAATTTCCGCACGCAATGCCTGCGGCATTTCAAGCATGTACCGGGCAAATTTTTTAACTTAAAAAAACATCAGCGGCTTCGCTTTCAGCATAGCGGAATACTCGTAGCTTCGCTTATTCATTGAGAAACGAAACACACAGAATAACATACACGATACTAAACAGATATTCCATCTGAAGAATTCCAAATGAAGTTTTATTCAAATTCAAATTTATCAATCAATTGCATCGAAGAGTTGAACAAAACAGTCCAATCGAAACGTGGCGCAGTATAGCCTGATAAGCAAAACACCGATGAAAGGATCAATTTGTGCGCATGCACGCTTGTCACTCGTTAAAAACATCTAGACGCAAACAAAACAAATGTTCTCTCATCTTCGTTCTTGGCGGCAAAGATTTGGCGATCCTAAGAGGAACGAAGTAGGCGGGCACCATAAACTCCATGTTAACCAATGTCGTACCAATGTCGGGAAAAGTTCACTAGTGAGTAGGGGACCAAGTTATATTTCCTCTTACCAATGTTGGGAAAAGTTTACTAGTGAGTAGGGGACCAAGTTATATTTCCTCGTACCAATGTTGGGAAAAGCTTACTAGTGAGTAGGGGACCAAGTTATATTTATAAATGGATAAGGTCGATGCTGAAAAACAAAAGCAGAACCTTACGCTGCCGGTAAGGAGATAATAGTAGAAAAAGAACGGTAAGCAACGTACCATACCACGCCTGTTGCTCCCCTTGTACCTCTATTGCTAAACCGAAATCGGCCAGTTTGACCGCAGCTCCCTTGGCTTTACTTGCAAGCAAGAGATTTTCTGGCTGCAAATAATCAATCAAAACATGTAAAAACGGAAAGCTGTACAAGAAGCTAAATTTTCGGATAGATATAACATTTCTTACCTTTAAGTCTCGATGTACAACACTGTTTTGATGGCAATGGCTAACACTTTCTAAGATTTGTTGAATACAATGGCTGCAAAAGCATTATTAATGTCATTCATTTATTTATTGAAAGAAAAGCACACTACAGAGAAAACTACATTTACAGAGCGCTATAAACAACAAACACACAAAGAACAAGAGCCACAACGAGTAAATCACAAAAATATATTCTAGAAAATAAAAAGTTGAACACGGAGAATACACAAAATCATAAAAATTTTGCTAACGCATATATAATTAAAAACGAAAACACATAATCACAAAAACATTAAAACACACTATGATTCTAAAAGTCTATTTTTGAAAAAAAATTTAAAACATTATATTAAAAGACCATTTCCAAAAGGCAAGGGTTAAAAAATCAAAACACACAGCACAAATACTCAAAAACACACCAAGAGTTTAAAAGTTTAAAGAAGAAAATACACACTTGAGATAAAAATAAAATGCAACATATATAAACTATCAAACAGAAACAAAAATACAGGGTGTTTCAGAAATACAGAGATATTTTAAAAATCAATAGCTCGCAAAGGGGTGAAGATAGTTTAGATTTTTTCAGTTATATTTACGTCCCGTTCTGAAGCAACACGGTCCTCGTCACTTTGAACCGTAGTCAGATGACGAAGACGACATCTGAGCCGGCAACCCCTCTCCAGATTTCCGCACCACATCAGCGGGAGGATATCTGATCAGACAGATTTAACATGCACTAGGTCCGCTTCCAAGGAGCTTCTCCGACTGAATCAGATTTGGAACCTGGAGCCCTCCGACCCTGAAGCCGAGACCTTACCATCGGGCCACCCGAATGAAGATAGCCCTCCGACCCTGAAGCCGAGACATTACCATCGGGCCTTGTACATCTATATATTAATACGTGAAGAAAAAACTTTGTACTCCTTTTCAAGCACATTGCGCGCACGGAGGAGTGTGAGATTGGCCACAGTTAAAGTTTATATGGAGAAGGTGTGTAGAAAGATAAAATTTATGTATAATATGTGTTACAAATACATTAAATTAAATAAAATAAAACATTCATTGTTTACGTTCATACACTGTAAAAAATTAGCAGAATAAATGCGGAGTGAATTTGGAGTGAATGCGGAGTGGATGATTTGTAATTGATTTAATCCCCCCGCAGTGAAATCCACTCCAAGAGGGAGTTTATTTAGATTATTTATTTTTAAAATCTCTTCGGAGTGAAATGCAAAATGCAGATGATTTAAATCTGTCAATGTCAAACACATATTAGTCTGTGGTCAAACAGTCGCACAGAGTAGAGATTGTCTCTATGGAATTTATATATAATATGTATTACTAATACATTAAATTAAATAAAATAAAACATTCATTGTTTGCGTTCATACTGAATGTCAAACACATAAAAGTCTGTGGTCAACAGTTGGACAACATTTATTTTTTTAACCGCCCGTTTTTTGTTTGTTTGTTTCAATAAAAATATATAAAAAAAATACGACGCGCGTATTCTTTATTTCATTTTTTGTATTAATTTTTTATTTAAATTTTATATAATTTGAAAAATATAGGCAAATTAACTGTATAGCCTTGGCGAAACCTGGCCAGTATAGCAATAAAAAAACCCCTAGGAAATGTCAAAAACCGTGTTATTGTTTTTTTAAATATGACTTAGCTAAGCTATACCTCATTTTTCCTATCGTTCGTAGTTTTCAAATAATTCGAAAATTAATGCATAATGACGTATTTGTACACGCTCGCAGCTGACAAAATAGAACAAATTAAAAAAAAAATTATATGCAATGATTATATTTTACATTACATTACACCACCTGCATCTCCGTGTTTAGAGCCATTTGGCTCCTTTCCGGTTTGGATGGATGGAGGTGAATTTTATTTTTTAAGAATTACAAAAACAAGTAACAGGTACAAAAACAAATGAAATGAAAAAGAAACATACACTGGGCAGAACAACATAGAAAACAATACAAAATAGAAAAAAAAAATACGTAGAGAGAAAAAATCATAAGTAGCCGGAAGTGTGTGTCAGTCTGGGTGGAGGATATGCAATGATTATAGAGGTATACCGTTTGACAAAAGAACCTAATAGCGTTCAAACTTAAAAATTTAATGAATTACGGTCGAATTTCGACCGCCGGGCGACCTCTAGTAAATGATTTAAACAAAATCCCTTTTTCTTGCTACAAAACCAGAATTCATGGTTAACAAGCTTTCCAATTTATACCACCAGATGGCCCTGCAGCTGATAAAGCGATGCACTGTATAGGAAAAAAAAAATTTGTCCCAGTAACGGTTTGCAAATGTTCAGTGTATCGTTCTCCATTCAAGAGTTTAATCATCCGACGAGGAACCAAACGTTTCGCCACATTAAGCATAATTTCTTATAGCATGAACAGAACATGAGCAACAGAAATGTTGTCTAATGATGTAAAAAAACGTTTTCAATGCAAAAAAACTGCATAAAGAAAGTTAAACTTCTTAATGGAGGAGGATACAGTGAACAGTTGTAAGACGTTACTCAACTAATTTTTTTAAATCCTATGTAACGCATCGCTCCATAAACTGTAGAAGAGTCTGGCAGTATAGACGCGACTTAAATTCTAGTCGTGAAAATAAAACCATTCTTTCTGTGCAAATGGCATCTTGGTGGTATAAATTAGAAATCATGCGGCTTATGAATTTTGGTATTGGGACAAAAAAGAATAATAAATTATTTCCATCCATTCTGTGCAAACGCCATCTTTCTGTCTTCATTCCTTTGCCAGTTATTGAATTTGAAAGTTGCGCCAGACTTTTGAAACACCCTGTATGATTCCTCTTTCAATATTACAACAAAAACTACACAAGTAGAGTATTTTTTAATTTTAATTTGTTAAAAAAGTATCGCTATTTCAAATGAGGAGACTGGAATAATAATATTTTACAAAAATACCTGGCATCTGCTTCACTGTAGTATTCCCTTGCTACGATGTCTTCGAAAAGTTCACCACCAGTTACTCTGAAAATTTAAAAAAAGACTTTTTAATGCAAATAATAATGAAAAAGATATCACTGCTGAAAAAGTTTAGCATTCGATAGTGATTTTGATTTTTTAGGTTAACCACTTAACTAGTTATCCCGAGTGTACTCGTACATCGACAATTTAAAGCAAACTAGTTAACCCGAGTGTACTCGTACATCGACAATTTAAAACAAACTTTGTTTTAAATTGATTTAAAACAAAGTTTTTAATGCAAATAATAATTAAAAAGATATCACTACTGATTTAGCATTCAATAGTGATTTTGATTTTTTAGGTTAACCACTTAACTAGTTATCCAGAGTGTATTCGTACATCGACAATTTAAAACAAACTAGTTAGCCGAGTGTACTCGTACATCGACAATTTAAAACAAACTTTCTTTTAAATTAATTTAAAACAAAGTTTTTAATGGAAATAATAATGAAAAAGATATCACTGCTGATTTAGCATTCAATAATGATTTTGATTTTTTAGGTTAACCACTTTACTAGTTATCCCGAGTGTACTCGTACATCGACAATTTAAAACAAACTAGTTAGCCCGAGTGTACTCGTACATCGACAATTTAAAACAAACTTTGTTTTAAATGAATTTAAAACAAAGTTTTTAATGCAAATAATAATGAAAAAGATATCACTGCTGATTTAGCATTCGATAATGATTTGGATTTTTTTAGGTTAATCACTTAACTAGTTATCCCGAGTGTATTCGTACATTCGACACAAAAAATGAAGAGCAACTCATTAGCATTTCAATTGTTCTATGGACTCTTAAATGAATCCATACGACAACATATTCCCAAAACAGAAGGTGGCATCTAATTGAACAGTAGAGAAAATAAATTAGTTAGGTGGTTCAAGATGTGTTTGGAAGCTACACGAGGGCTATTTGGGAATGAAACTTGTCATTTTGGACAGCGGTCAGATTATGAGGATGGCACCGGACCTCGTACACCCTTTCGAAACTTCACCAACACAACAACGTCTCGGGCGGACTTAGAGAACACTAGGCACGTGTAAACTGTGTACTTTTGATGTAAACGGGTTTCGAATCTGGAATCCACAGGCCCAAAGTTCTGCCAAGATTCTGCCTCCCAGGTCGGTGCGATTACAATTTAAAGCCCGTCATTCGCTATCGCTCCATTACATGTAAATGCCGTGGTGACACTACACATCATTCCAATTGTCAGCCCATCCTTTTAAGTTGTGACATTCACGGATGCTCCATGAAAACCACATACCGGTCACTTCGATCCCCTGGGGCTACTGCGTCTGTTCCACCTCCCGCTTTCAAAATGGAAGCGCCTCGCTTTCTCGAGACAACCTTACTCCTCTCCCCTCACAGGTCCACATTTTGTGGTTTTCGCTACTATGGGAACCTCCTCCCCCACGGTCGCATTTCAGTTTTATGACCCAACGCTTCAAATGGATGAGAAACGAAGCTTAAAATCGGTACTTTTCCGTTAGCCGGGCGCAAATGTCGCCAATTGTGAACCAAACGCGAGCCAAGTCGCCAAGAGAAGCAATTTTTCGTCAGCCGGGCGCAAATGTCACCAATTGTGAACCAAACGCGAGCCAAGTCGCCAAGAGAATGGTTGTAAGAAATTTGGCGGAATTCTACATTCTTTGGCGATTTTTCGCTTGCGCCCGGCTAACGGAAAAGTACCTTAAAATTTACACTTTTCGACCTACCACGCCAATTCTTTTCGGATTTTGGCATTGACGACGGGTTTTGGAGATCTGCTACCGAATTTGCGTGGAGTGGTCCGACCGTGAATGTCCAGCTTTAGGTTGGTCATTTACGGCCGCTCCGAGCTAACCGCAAACCCATCCGCTACGGGTCACTCCGATCCCCCTACTGCACCTACTTCTCAACCCGCCAGCTCTGATTTCCTCTAGAGCGAGAGAGCCTTACCGCGTATCTACACCGGTCGCATTTCAGCATTTATGACCCGTCAATCCAAATGGAACGGTTGGATAATCAGACTAGTTGGGATTCCAAACTTCCGAGTTCACTGCTCGCTGCAATTCTCATCGGTTTTTCGCACTGACGGCCAGTTTTGGTGTGGAGTCGAGAGCTCGTGAATCTCCAGCCTTAAAGTAGGCGCAACAAATTTATAGTATAATTAAGCGAAGAGCATCACACTTGTTGATCATTGACACAGATTAAGATATTTAGCAATACTAGAAAATAATTACGCATCATGCTGAAACTCTTTTTACTTTCTCGTATACGAAGTATACAAAGAGAAAGTATTGTAATCGTCAAAAAATTCGAACTCGAGATTTTGACGAATCTCCACGTTTTGGACCTCCTTGAGTCCGAAAAACACAATTTTGGAATTATGTCTGTCTGCGAACACGATAACTCGAAAACTTGAATAGCTAGATGGATAAAATTTGGTACAGAGTTTTATCGTCATGAATGTAGGTCCGCATAAAATTTTGGGCCAAATCCGTCAACGGGTTGACTATCTGTCGGTCTGTATAATCGCATACTTGTATCTCATAAACCCTTCGACATAGATAAATAAAACTTGCTATCGCGGATACTAATCGGTTAAAAAACAGGTGTTCAAATTGCATATTTATTTCAAAATGCACATTACGACTGTGTGTTGGCGAGCGTTTCGCTTATTTTACTCAAGTGAGTATGGTTGGCGTTTGACCTTCGCGGAAATTGTAGCGAGCCGCAAACACGCGCTTCCGAAATAATGGCAATCCCCAAAACGAAACTGACATTTTGACATTCTCCAGATGGATTTCTGTGATTAACCAGAGGTGTAGTGAAATGTTGTGCGATATCTATAGTAAGAGTTCGTACTCAAAAACGTTAAATAAAGTTGTGGTACCTCAGCGCGCGTAAAAATTGCAAACATACGCAATTTTTTTTGAAAAATATTAAGTTTTTGGGAATTCATAAATTTTATAGGTTTCATTGTAAATAACCATTCATAATTTTTTTTCAAAATAATCATGCCTTGGGTAAATACCCCAAAAATATTTACCTACCAACTGGATGTTTACCCACCCCACATCACTGGTCGTATGCGAGAAAGTTTCGGGGAGGTCACTCCCGCTGGTTTGATAAGGATGTGAAATATCGTTTTCTACGTATGTTTATCCGAGTAACTACTATGAAGTCTCATTTCGACATTTCATCATTTCGAAGTCGACATTTCGTTTTAACCGACATTAGTTCCAAATTCATTAAAAATCACAAATCTAAAAATGCACTATTGTTAAGGCGGTTTATGTGTCGCTATCTGTAAGGCCTAAAGGTCAAGATAACACGTGATATCCTGTCGTACATTCAGTCTTGCTGGAGACTCCAATCCGATTACACGACAGGCCAAATCTTCCTTTATGTTTTATGCATGTTTTTGTGTTTCCTATGCAAAGTATCTAAAAGTCTCTTCACAGTTTTTTATTACGAAAACAAATGAATATATAAATCTGTGAAAATTATTACAAAATAAGGAGTAGACACTGGGAATTTCTTTTCAGGGAATTTTAAACGGACATTTAAATAAGAGTAATTTCTAAAATTATATGAAACACTGAACTATCTCTGGTGTTGATTTAAAAAAGATGATTTTTTTAACCACATGCAGGGAAAGAAAGGTTTGATCGATTCAGACAATTTTTAATAATAATTTAAAAATACATGTGAGCATTATTGTGGTCATGTATTGGACCATGGCATGGAGCGACTCTATGGATCAAAATGTAGAAGATCAACATTTCGGATAACGAAACTATTACATGCTTCACAATTTTGTATACACATCAATGAATCTCTTGTTGTTGAAGAAAGAGTTCAAGTATTTCATTACATTAACCCTTTTGATACAAGGGATTTTTTTTTGCAACGTATATTTGCAACGCACTACCTGTCGTGATAACTGGAGTATATGTATCTCAGTAGTCTTCATTGAGTAATTTTGTAAAGAAAAATAAAAGTTTTACCATTTAGACAAAATTTTATTTCAATTACACGATATTTTCCGAAAACAAAAAATACACGCTCGTTAGCCATCCAATAAGCTGATGCAACAATGTGAAATAACAGCAATGCAGCAACCTATGGTAGTGACATCATGTTCTGTAAATGGAAACACCTTCGCAAAAGTTGGTAGGTTTGATGGGAAATACTTCGACTAGACCATGGAGCATTTCTACTCCAAAAAATATTTTTAAAGCTTTTTTGGGCCGTATGTGTCCCGTTAATCGCAATAGGGTTAACTGGCAGAAAGGACCAGCCTTTAGCCGATTGCTCCCAATAGGCCCCGCGCAAAGAGAGAAATCATTGTAATCGACAAAAAAATTCGACCTCGAAATTTCGGCTAATCTTCACGTGTTAGAACTCCTTGAGTTCGGAAAAAAAGCGTTTTTAGAGTTATGGTCTGTGAATGCCATAGGAGAAAAACGCTACTAGTTGGAAGGATGAAATTTGAGATGTTGCCATAGCACCAAATTCCAGATTTTGGTCTGTGAATGCCATAAGAGAAAAACGCTACTAGTTGGATGGATGAAATTTGAGATGTTGCCATAGCACCAAATTCCAGATTTTGGCTGTGAACGCCAGAAGAGAAAAACGCCACTAGTTGGACGGACGGATGAAATTTGAGATGTTGTCTTAGCACCAAAATTCTAGATTTTGGTCTGTGAATGCCATAAGAGAAAAACTCTACTAGTTGGATGGATGAAATTTGATATGTTGTCATAGCACCAAAATTCTAGATTTCCATCAAATTTTCGACGAAATCCGTCAAAGAAAAGTCTATAGAACACTCCATCTAACTTTTCTTAGTAAAAAACTAGAACCAAAACTAAAAAAAGTTATTGATATTTTTTTTCAAGTTGGGCCCCGCACCCTCTTAAAGCCGGCCCTGCTAGCAGCCTGCTTTCTTAGAAGTCCCATTCTTCAAAACCTCTTTTCATCAAGTTTTGAGAACTGAAAAGCGTCCGCATTCTCTGCTTCCGAGAAAGACGAGGGGAATCCCAGCTCTTCTTCGACCACAAATTGTTTTTAGATAATCCATGGGGAACACATTTACTCCCTCTACCAAGAATTCCTTGATTTTCAATGCCAGAGGAAGAGTTTTCACCGAAATCGATCAAAGCAGCGAGCCTTCTCCGAACTCTTTGGAACATGGATCTCACTTTGGAGTAAATGTAGACCGGGAGAATGTAACAGGCCTCTCAGGAATAAGTTTGGAGAACCCTAAAGTTAGACGATCTATTTAATGAGTCCCTTGGAGGGGTTGTTGTTTGGCAAGGGAATCAACTCCCTTACTCCATGTTGAGTATGGGAAGGATGACTAAATCTGTAAAGGTCGCGCTCCATCAAGAGTTTTATTATCCCAAGTAAATGGCATCCGACCGAGGATTTTACGATGGAAGGGGATGCACTAATTAAAGACAAATCGGTTAGACTTAGCAACACGGTACTACCGCCAAACTCGAATTTTTTCAAGCAATAACCCGCCAAATTTAGTATTAGATTTAACAAGGCAAAACCTAACGTTTGGTGAAACCAATACTTTTACTTCAGGTAAATGCAAATTTCATAAAGCTTAAAACTGAGCAATAATCACTCTATTTTAAAGTAAGCAATCAGTTTTGGAACAATTACAAAAATCCGCAAGATCCGTAATGCTATTTTTGCGATTATATTTACTTTTCAAAACACATTATTGAGAACTGGAAGTTTCTGCGGATAATATATGAAGCCATCATTTAATTATGGTATAAAATCAATTAAATTAATTTAACTCAAGATCAATCAAACAATCCCTGAAATTCTCTCCTCAGCAAGCGGGCTTCTACTTCTTACAATGCTAGAAGATCTCACAAGAGTAATGAGCGGGATCAATGGGAAGCACAGTTAGTGCGAGTAGATCGTTCCGCGCCATTTAACACCGTACCTGAAGAAGAGGGTTTCTGTGAATAATATATGAAGACATCATTTAATTATGGTATAAAATCAATTAAATTAATTTAACTCAAGATGCCGCCCCTACTCTTCTAATTTATCATACACCACATTGAAAAAATACAGTGTACACCGTTTAATAATCTACATTGTACTTAGAACCTTTTCAGAGAATTGATTGATGCATAGAATGTGCAGAAGACAAAAAAGGTGTGAAAATTTTCCCCCACTCATGCAAGCCCCCCCTCCTAGAATCAAACAATCCCTGAAATTCTCTCCTCAGCAATCGGGCTTCTACTTCTTACAATGCTGGAAGATCTCATAAGAGTAATGAGCGGGATCAATGAGAAGCACAGTTAGTGCGAGTAGATCGTTCCGCACCATTTAACACCGTACCTGAAGAAGAGGGAAGACTCGCAGAAGACGTTACTGCAGACATTTAGTCATCTATCAGGGATCTACTGCAGAGCTTCTGAGAGCGTGGAAGGGATAAGGAGTGTGGTATTTGTAAATAATAATAATAACAGAAACACGTCGTAAATTATCCATTCTAAGAATATTGTTGAAATATTTTTAAAAAGAAATTAATAAAATAAAAAAAAATAGTTTGGCACAAACATTTATGAAAAAGTTATAGAAATAGAATGGCAACGGGACAGTTTTTACTTTCTCGTATACGAAGTATCCAAAGAGAAAGTATTGTAATCGTCAAAAAATTCGAACTCGAGATTTTGACGGATCTCCACGTTTTAGACCTCCCTGAGTCCGAAAAACACAATTTTGGAATTATGTCTGTCTGTGTGTCTGTAAACACGATAACTGGAAAACTATTAGAGCTACGGGGATGAAATTTGGTATGGGGTCTTTAAACATAATTTGTAGGTTTCTATCAAATTTTGGAGAAAATCAGTACACAGGAAGTCTGTCTGTCTGTCCGCGATCATGTGAACACTATAACTCAAAAACTTGAATAGGTATATAGATACAATTTGGCAAACAGTTTTATCGTCATGAATGTAGGTCCGTATAAAATTTTGGGCCAAATCCGTCAAAGGGTTGACTGTCTGTCGATCTGTATAATTTACTTTTGAAAAGAATCCGTCATCTCCACGCGCATGCGTACTGGAAGCAATCTTCTGTGCATGATATTAAGCGTCTTTCATGACGGACTCCTGCTTGGCGCTTTTTTCTTCCCTTTTGTTCCTTTTTCTCCCTTTTGGCGAATTCTGATCCTGCTCGGATTATTTTATTTTTGTTTGTTTTGTCGTTTTCACGTGTTAGAAACTTGTTGCGTTCTTGGAATAGAGCAAATTCGAATTTTTTTATCCACGCAGGGGGAAGGGAAATGACAAATTTTTGAGAAGTATACGAGAAGGTTTAGGGAGGCCACTCCCGCTGTTTTTTTTTTTTGTTGTTTGTTTGTTTTGTGAAAGTTGCCTGGCAACGATGAAGAAAATAAAAGTGTTTTGAGAATTCGATCTTATTAATTTGTGTGATGTTCTTTTAAATAGTTTGTAAATATTTCATGTTTAAAAAATGTCTTCGGGTAAGAACGTATTGTTTTTCCGTTCTTCCGGTGAATAAATGTATTGTTTTGGAAGAAAGGAGACATCCTACTTTCATCTCGTGTTTGAAATGCAATAAAAAAGTATCACTTGATACTTAAGGATGCTAAAATCGAGACATTCCATAGAAAAGAAGCTTTTCAGATCTATTTCTAAAAGCGTAATACAACAGCAGTTAGACTATGAGCGATAGACAGCCAAATCTTTTTCTGTGTGTGTTTATGCGATTTGACAGTAATTTTTGTCGCCAAGCTGGAACCTTTTCTTTTAGGTTAAAGTTAGTAAGCTGCCTACAAACGTTATACAAAAACTATTATGCAATGTGGTACTTTCTGTGAGTAGTTTAATTGAAGTAGCGTCACACATTTGCCCCCCCCCCTCCTCCAAACTTCTGCACCTTATAAACGGGAGGATGTTCGTCCCTCACACGTGATCTTGAAACATAATTTGTAGGTTTCTATCAAATTTTGGACAAAATCCGTCCATGGGAAGTCTGTCTGTCTATCTGTCCGCGGTCATGTGAACACTATAACTCAAAAACTTGAATAGCTAGATGAATACAATTTGGTACACAGTTTTATCATCATGAATGTAGGTCCGTATAAAATTTTGGGCCACATCCGTCAAAGGGTTGACTGTCTGTCGGTCTGTATAATCGCATACTTGTATCTCATAAGCCCTTTGGTTTAGAAAAATAAAACTTGATAACACGGATGCTAACATTAATTATAGATCTGTGCCCAATTTTCATCTCAATCGGTTAAAAAACAGGTGTTCAAATTCCATATTTGGTTCAAAATGCACATTACGACTGTGTGTTGGCGAGCGTTTTGCTTATTTTACTCAAGTGAGTATGGTTGGCGTTTGACCTTGGCGGTCTACGAAGGAAATTGTAGCGAGCCGCGAACACGCGCTTCGGAAATTATGGCAACCCCCAAAACGAAACTTCCTTTTGACATTCTCCAGATGGAAGCCTGTGATTAACCAGAGGTATGGTGAAATGTTGTATGATATCTATAGTAAGATTTCGTACTCAAAAACGTTAAATAAAGTTGTGGTACCTCAGCGCGCGTAAAAATTGCGAACATACGCAATATTGTTTTGCAAAATATCAAGTTTTGGGAATTCATAAATTTTATATGTTTCATTGTAAATCACCATTCATAATTTTTTTTTCAAAATATCCAGGCCTTGGGTAAATACCCTAAAAATATTTACCTACCAACTGGGTGTTTACCCACCACACATTACTGGTCGTATGCGAGAAAGTTTCGGGGAGATTACTCCCGATGGTTTCTTATGAATAAGCTGTGGACGAGCTAGAAGGCACAGTTGCAATTTACAAAGCAACGTTAATTACCAAAGTTAATTTTAAGAAATCTTGCCAAGAATTTCTTTTTTTAAATCTACACCAAATATACTGAAGAAAGATGTGTTCTTCAGAAAAATGCAAGACCAGACTAATTATTTATTTTTTCACGTGTTTATTCCTGTAAATTAATAAATTAAAACCGAAGAAACGTTTGTTTTCTTGAATTTACATAATATTAAATAAAAATTAAAAAATTGTTCCGTTTGGAGGTACCAAAGTAAATTTTAAGAGTTCCTGCCCAGAATTTCATTCTTTTTTAACCCCAGAGGACGCGAGCTACGAAGAGTAACGCGAAGACGCACAAGGGGGGGTGTCCGACACCCCATTTCGTTACTTCGCTATATAAGAAAAACTAACAACAATTTTATGTTATATATGTTCCAAATGATTCATGCAAACAGTTTTAGTTATACAAGGACACAGTTTTAGACGAACAATTCATACAAATTAGTAAATAATTATATTATTCAGTGCATTGCGAACGCAAAAGAAAATTATATTTTTTACATACAAGTTTTAAACATTTTTTGTTGTAAAGAATCATCAATAAAATAATCTTTATACTATTCGGATAGAAAAGTACTGTTTCTCATTTTCTTAGGTTCACAGGAAAACATTTTATTAGAAATCCAAATAAGAATTCTGATGAGCTTCATCCTTAGATCAAATAAATTTAGGGAGTAATACAATTTTATTTTTCATAATAGTTTCTACAATTTTATTTTTCAGAATAGTTTCTACAATTTTAAGCTTTTCCTCCAATAGCGTTTGTGAAAGCGAATAAGACAGGTAGCAGCTGACTACAGTCACGTTACGCCCAGAATAATATAACTTTTGCATCAATCACTTGGCATTTTCAATTTTACTATTGTCCAGTTAAAAAGTCTTGTACCGGTAAAAATCTCCATTTTAAAAATATAGAAAGTTCTTGAATCCACTTGTTTCCTCACTAAAACTTAAATAGCGAGATAGCATTATTTTCCTGTCTATAATACAATCATTCAATTGAACAAAGATACCTGACGCGGGGACGCGCAATATGGTGTTTCACATCCTTTATGGTGTATTCCAATAAAAAAAAAATAATTTTTCTTGAAACACATTCTGTTTGTTGAATATGACCTTAAAGGCAGGTAGCAGGGATTTGACTCATCCATACTTATAAAAGGCAATGTTTGTGTGTGTGTGTTTGTCTGCGATGTCCAGACGAATCTATCGCACTTACAGCCATGAAATTTGGCACACAGGTAGTCGTAATGGTGACTGAATTCACCTCGAAGCCGAAATTTTAAAATTTAATCTAGAAAATTTTTTATTTAATGTTTTGTGTTGTTTTTTGCACTAATTTATCAATAGCATGGTTTCGGATAACTGTACAACAAAAATAGATACACCATCGGAAAGAGCACGCGATTTCCGTTCTAATGAAGTTAGTTTTGAATTCCTAATGTAATTTACTGAATTTTGAGAAATTTTTAAAAAATAGCCAGTTTTGCCATCGAAATGTTACTTTTCTTTTTAAATTTGTTGCATCCGACTTTCTAATAACACTATTATTTTCAATTTTTTGCAGCTTGTAATTAGAACGGTTCTGTCGGATTTAAAACAAGAATGGTTAAAATATCTTTTCCCGTTTTGTTTCATTTAATTTTTTCCTGGTCGGTTGAAAGATATTTTTCCTCGAGCGAATTTCCTCCCGCGATACTTTTCCGGAACGCACCTGGCAATTTGATTGGCTCACCGGGCAGGTGACGTCATAACCTTCAATTGAATAACTTTGATTATTGTTTTCGGCAGTTTCTTAACGTACTTATTCATCTCGCATACTTTGCTTGCAGAATAATAATTTTCACGATGCAATTTTTTAATATTGTTTCGGATTAACTTTTCTACAAATAAAATGTTATTATAGCGAAAAAAAAAAAAATAAGCGGGAAAATCAATGTGTATCTTTTGTTTTGATTCTGCTTTCAAAACTTTTTCATGTCATTGTGAGCTGTTTTTATTTATTTTGTTGAAGTCCTGATTCCAAGGGCAACGCCGTGCGCGTACTGCTAGTTTGAACTAAAAGGAATTCAGTATTTTTCAAACTTTACGTGCCGTGGGGTGTCAAACACCCCTTTGCGCGTCCTCGCGGGTTAAATCAACACCAAATACACTGAAGAAAAAATGTGTTCTCCAAAAAAATGCAAGATCACACGAATTATTTATTCCCACGTGTTTATTCCGGCTCTTTTCATTAATAAATTAAAAATGAAGAAATACAGTAGAACCCCGCTAATCCGAAATTCCGGTTAATCCGAACCGATTTTATTTTGGAAAATTATATGTAATTGAAAAGATCACCTGAAAATATTTAAATATACATACTAGAAACAAAAAAGTACTTTCTCAGCATGCATAATTTTGTACACATTGAAGAAACCAATGCAATTAGCCGTAAGATAAGGTCACTTCATACAGGAGCACATCCATTATTCTAATGAAAAGGGGAGACATATTCTCTTTCTATTGCTTTCGAATAAAAGAATTCAAGAGATAGTAGTACTGAGTACTTATAACTTACATTTTTTTAGCATACATCTTTTTCTTTTCTTTTTTTTATCGGAATTTCGGGTAATCCGAATTTTTTGTAATCCGAACAGGCACCGGTCCCAATCCGTTCGGATTAGCGGGGTTCTACTGTATGTGTTTTCGTAAATTCGCATAATATTACCAAAAAATTTAAAAAATGCCCCGTTCTGAGAGGGAAAAATAAATAGTCAGTTTCAGCAAAACCAAATCGTATGTCTCGTAGCATTTAAGGTATCCGACTGCTTTAAAATCGTCGTTTTCGATGAAATTATCAAAAACTTTTTATGGCTTAATTTTGTAGCCTGTTTAACCAGCTTTCTAAAACTGTCTCACTTTTTACTCTACGTGAATTGCAAATGGAGTTACAGCTGTTTTATTACCGAACTGTAAGCATTATTTTATGTTGCATGAAAACTTTAAATGCGTTTTCTCAGAAATGATATTTTTGAGGAAAACTGTGTTGGAATGATTTCTCAAAAACTTATTCAAGTATTGATATGAAATTTTCCTACATTGTTTTCTGTAATATGCTTGATGTTTTCCTCTAAAGACTGAGGTCAATTTTAAAATCGAGTATTATATTTAAGTGCTTAAATATAAACGAAAAGCATTTTTTTATGAAAAATTACCAGTTTAGTAACTACGTTCATCTATATCTCAAAATCATTTTGAAGTACAAGAAATATATTAGAGCACAACACAGATAACTGTCATAAAAATGTACTCCTACAAGGATTTATGTATATTTAGAATATGATTTTGTCTGTGGCTGTTAGCGTAAGAAAAATATTTTAGTCATTTTTCTTCAAATTTCTCAGTTTTTTAAAAAAGTATTATTTTGAAAGACTAATTTTACAATATTTTCATAGTTTTAAAACATATGCAGTTGAAAAATAACATTAAAAATATATATAAGTTATTTTTCAAAAAAAAAAATATCTCCGAACACAGTCGGATACCTTAAACGCGAGATTGATTTTTTCAAAAAAAATGTCTCCGAACACAGTCGGATACCTTAAAAGCGAGATTGATTTTTTTAAAAAAAAAAAAATGTCTCCGAACACAGTCGGATACCTTAAGCGCGAGATTGATTAACAAGCACAAAAAGATACTTACAAATCAAATATTAAGTAGTGGTACCCTTCTTCTTGTATACTGTCGTGTAGGCGAACTGTCGAAAGAAAATATATTCGTTAGATTTCAATTAAATTCTGGCATAAGTCACATACATAATTAAAATTAAAATAATGCACAAATCACAAATTAAAACTAACGGATACGCAATAAATTCAAGAATATTATAAATAAATTATTACAGAAGATTCATTTTGATTAATTCGTACTGATTCATGATTCTTTTACGAAATGATGGTCCCGGATAACTAATTAATATTAATGAAATTCACATATATGATTGCAGAGAACCTCAGATAGCGGGGCACGTTACCTAAGTAGTTTGCTCTTCCTTATACAGTCGGACCTCTGTTTAACGAAGTCGCTAAATCCCGAAAAAAAGTTCGTTGTATGGAAAATTCGTTAAATAGAGATTCTCCTTTTAAAATACTTTAAACTACACAAAACAGATTTTAAATTCATAAACACTAAATATTATTTTAAAAAAGTAATTAATCACATCTTTATTTTGTAAATTAATATCTATTTGTTTCATATATTTTACCCATCAAAAAGAAATCTGCAAGGAAACAAGAATAAAACAAAACATTGTCCGGGAATACACTGTATTTTCAATTAAAAAAATAATTTTATATTAAAATTAATGAATTTTAGCATTTCATCATATGAAGGTTTGTTGATTTCTGCATCATGATCATTTCCATCTTCATCATCTTCGTAATTCATTCCTATATTGTTTTTATTTTTCACACCGTCCATTTCAAAACTGCCTCATCCACATCTTCATAGACACATGCTTTTAAACGTTTTGAACAAGAATTCGATGAATCATAATTTTGTATCTTATCACGATTTTTTCATTATGGTTGATAAGCTGTTTGGAGGAATACCAAATTTTAAAGCAATATTCTTTTTTTTTCACGCCTTTATCCACCTCAAGAAGAATTAAATTTTTTTATTTGAAGCTCAAGCACTTTCGCTTTGACATTTTCCAGCGTCAAGGTCATTGATCACCATAAAATGTGTTAAAAGAAAGAATAAGTTTGAAATGTTTAGAAATATTTTGAGAAATAGGGAGAAAAAAAATATTGGATCACAAGAAAAAGTTCGTTAAATAGAGAATGCACTTCGCTATTTGGAGGTTATTTTACGAAGAAATTCGCAAAATGTTCTTGGTTCCAAGAAAAAGTTCGCAAAATGGAGAAATTCGCAAAACGGAGGTTCGTTAAATAGAGGTCCGACTGTATATTAATGAGGGAGTTTAGTTTAGTTATATTAAGGTCCCGTTTTGAAGCAACACGAGGGCTATTTTGGGACGGACCTCGTAATTTTGAACCATGCTGAGATGACGAGGACGACACCTGAGCTGGCACCCCCTTCTCCAAACTTCCAACGATTTTTATTATTTATATGATGATTTGAGCTTTTTAAGAAATACTTTTTATTTTTTATTTAATTTTACACTGGATGACTCAGTTCTATAGGTTTATAATGGTTTCCGCTCTCCCGATTGTTTATGCGTTTTTAAACTTATTGTACTCAGTCCGTTCCTTGGTGTGGGATTCTCTCGACGCCCTAGGGCAGCTATTGGTCCAAGAGCCCCGACAATAGATGACTGTTCCAATTCCCGAGTCTCTCCGCAGTTCTGGAAGCCTGTTGCCACGTTGTCAATGCCCTAACGGTTGTTTAGATTATTTTTTGGGGGGATAGGACTATGCATTCTACCTTTAGACCTTGTTTTTTTTTTAGACTTCAAAATTTCATTCCTTTTCCTCTCCCATTAGCCGTTTTCATCCTGTATAGGACATAAAGTAATTTTTAACTTGCGCAGTTTTACTCAAAAAAACATTCTGTAATTGATAATTTGATATTCCCTTATACGCGGGACGTGGATTGCCGTTGACTAACGGAATTTCTTCCTTTCTATCTCAGAATTAATTATTATTATTATTAATAACTTATGTATTTTTAATTCTATATTTGGTACAGTTTTTATTTGTGTTTTGTGTGTCGTTTGATGTGTAGTGTCGTTTGTGTGTGTTTTGTTTCAATACTATGGGGTTTCAATCTTTGACTTATTTATATATCCGATTTTTACTGCTTTTTCTGTGTTCATTTGTCTGTTTCTTTTCAATACTTATCTATTTTTTTTTTATTTTTACTGTTCCTTGTTCGCCTGAGCAGTAAATCAAGCTATTCTCTCCCCACAGAGGTGGGTCGAACCATGTTTACACTCCCAGCTCTCTTGCATTTAAAATTACTGCCCCTGTTCGGGAAATGCCTGTATCATCTTATTGTACCCAATAAATCCCGTCCACCACGTGCTGGTGACGGGATTCTTGGGTACAATAACGGCGGATCTTCAGTGGAATCGGGTTTCGAACCTGGAACCCTCCGGCCCCAAAACCCAGACCCTACCACTAAACCACCGCGGCCCTCTATTAATAAGGGAGAGCAAAAATTTCTGTATGATTGAAGTGAAAATAAGTAGATATATTCTATTAACGCAAAAATAAAATGTCCCTCCTCTTCAGAAGCAGATAAATATGTTTAATAAATTAAATAAAAACAGTTTTTTTAAAGCAGGCTTCTATTAGTGTACTAAAAAGTAGAGTTTTTTCAAATTATTTTCTACTTCTTTAATTATCGATTCATTATTTTACATATTACTAGCCGCCTTCGGCGATCAGCCGTTCGCCCTTAATATTAATAGCCTATTACTATTCTTGCAACTTGGCGAAATAAATTGGCGAACTGGCTGTCTTAGAGGCTAATGGACTCTGCCAAGTTTTATTTATTTCAAAACTAGAGGATGGTGGATGGCAGGCGACCATTGATGACATATCTAGAAGACATAAACTTTCATTTCAAATATAAGCTATTGCATTCGGTCCAGTGGTTGGGACTGTCTCATGGTTTTGCTAAATATTTTAAATATACAGGGTGTTCCAAAATTCCACTGACAAACTTCCAGGGGTGATTGTACACGTCAAGACAAACAACTTTTGCAATCGAATATGGGGTCGCAAATGCAAAGGACGCGCACTACAGGAGGCTCTTTACCAGTGAATTAAGTAAAAAAAAGCTTGCAGCAGGTAAAGTGTACCATGGGTTTAATGGAATCCAAATTCACAACAGCACAATATCACTGTTGCATGAATAACAGCACTGAAAGTCGTACGCAACATGACAGATATAATGGCAACAACAAACCTTTGAAGTAACATAAAGTAAGTGTTCGAAAGAGTTGCCGTCAAATCTGTGGACGTTTCGCATGTTGTTATTCGTGCAATTGTGTTGTTGTGCTATTGTGAATTTGTATTTCAATGATCCTGAGTTGCATACTTATCTTATATTCTCGTATCTTTTATTTAATTCACTAGCAATGAGAACCCCGTAGCGTTCGACATTTGCATTTGCCACCCCATATTGTGAATTTGTATTTCAATGATCCTGAGTTGCCTATTTATATTACATTCTCTTATCTTTTATTTAATTCACTGGCAATGAGAACCCCGTAGCGGTCGACCTTTGCGTTTGCGACCCCATAGTGTGAAAATAATCTCCATTATTTTTCCAAACATAAGTTTTGACCTCCTCG